>JBBMOC010000092.1:248091-413524 GCA_037975185.1 Centropyge bicolor | reverse complement strand
GTTCATGCTTGAAGGGCTCAGTCCTGGCAGTTTAAAGGCTTCAACATTTTCTAAACTCTCTAAAGAGTTGTAGCTTGCCTGGGTTTGGCTGCACTGAGTATATGTGCCTTGATTGAAGTTGAAGGTATCTTGGCTGAAGGAAGTCGATGCAGAAGCTGTTGGCAAATCTGATGGTGATGGAGTTTTGTTGTGCTGCTGTTGAACACTGCTACAACACCCTAGTTTGGAGGCAAAACCTTGTAGAGTGCTGAGGATCTGCTTTTGAATGTGTGTCTGCTGCGCCTGCTCCCTCTCCAGGCGGCACTGTTGCTCCACCAGCATCTTCACTGCCAGACCCAAGCTGCGCACCTCAGAGCCCAGAGTCTGAATCTGATCCTGTAGTCCACCTCTCCCTCCGGCGTCCTGGGATGCCTGCTGGGGGCTCGGGTTCCCTTCACTTCGAGTGGTGCCCTGGCCTCCAGGGGTCTGTAGTCTGATGACAGCAACCCCAGGAGCCGAGGATGTTAGAGGAGATGGTGACCGGTTAGGAAGGCGAATGCCAACCCGAGGGAGAGGGTGAAGTGAACGAACAGACAGGCCTGGTCTCTGATTGAGAAAACGGCGGGGGGCACTGCCTCCTCCAGATGGACCATCCATAACAGTCTGTGCAACATAAAAAATATCATGAGAATGGTGAAATGAAAATTTAAGAAAAGCTATAATGCAATCATTACCATAACTATAACCACAATAATGAATCTTAAATTAGTCAGACTCCCCAAATCAGGTAAGGACCTATGCTGGAATAGACTGAGTAGTTTGTAGAGCTTGTATGTAAAGCATGTAGAGCTGCCAAACGATTAGTAGCACTTTTGGGCACTTGGTAGTATAGTACAAAAGAAATGTGACTTTTTTTCATGATTAATGTCATTATTATTGTGTTATACTGCACAAAGGACAATTTGTGTTCTCCCTACTTCTAGCCACAACTGTGCTGTTTCCACTGAGGTTGAGGCTGGGGTATAGTGAAAAACCAGCCCAGAGTGAGTAAAGCTTAGGCAGGAGCAGAAAAATGCCAAGAAACTGTTGATAAAGGCTGAGATCATTTAAGACATTTGAAATTTGCTCTTTTCTCACCTTTTCAGTGGTCAAATCATAAGTTTCAGGACGTTGTGGCATTGTATTTCTTAAATCAGCACCTTGGACACTCAAGTGATCTCTCCTCAACAATGATGCCACCTGGTGGAATGACTGTTGAAAAGCAAGAGACACAAGTTAAGACTGAAAGTTGATTTGATTCATATGATACACAAAAAAAATTACGTGGCTTTTGAGCTAAAAAAAATTTGACAATCGGAATTTTGACACATGGGAGAAACGTATAAGTAGGTACCTTCATCCTGTGTGACAGTGCTTTATCCAAAAGCCTCCTTCGAGCTGCCAGCATTGAATTGGTTGCTGGAGAAGGTGTGACTCTCCTCCTCGTGAATATTCCAGAAGGTGTTAGTGTGGAAGACATTGTGCCTGTCTCTGATCTTGCTACAGTGGCCTGGGGACTTCTTTGCTGGCTATTCTGTGCAAGGGAGGTGACACTAACAATCTGAATGTCATTTTCTTCCTTATCTCTCTCGTGCTGCTGATCTTGCCTGCTGCCTCCACTGATCTCCCCAGACCCAGATGGCTTTGCACCAGTATCTGGATTGGTGGAAGTCTGTTTGGCAAAGTTTGCAGCTGCTGTAAAGCCAGCATGGTGAGATGCCTCCCGCAGAAGGTTTTGGAGATGAATGTTACCCCAGCTGTCTTGTATGGCCCCAGCTCGAGCCTGTATCTGTGCCGGTGATGTGCTGCTTCCAGCTTCTACGGGTCTGACCCTCCCTGGTGGCCTCCCTTGAAATTCCCTCAGGAACAGGTAGATGGCCTGGGCAGACACCTTGATATTCTCCAGCTCCAGCACAGCTTTGATCTTACGGAAACTCAGACCAGCCTTCCGCAGCTCCACCACTTTGTGTTTGGCGGCATCGTCCAGCCGGCCCATGGTCTCTCACTCCAGAGTTTGGCTGTTAATCTCTAGAACAGGTCATAATAAACATAAAACTGTAACTAACACTTGATGTATGTTTAACACTGAGATGTTTTGAGATGCTATGTCTAGTAAGTGAAAACACGTGTACTATTACTAATCAATTTGCTCAGTTTCCCATAGGATCCTTGTGGGGTTATAACACTATTTTCAATATTGTGGATTTTACATAATTTCCCTGTTGTCATAAGAAACTTTTCTCATTATAACACATTATTATTTCATGTTATGTCAAGACGTAGTCTCGTTATTATACAGTATAACATAACAATATTATTAAATAATATTAAAAAACATTATTCTGATTTTTACTTCATTTCTCTGTTGTGGCAAGAAACTTTTCTCGTTATAACAACACATTATACATCAATAAGCAGTCTTGTTATAGAATGTTATATCTTGTCATACAGAAGCAACACATCTCAGAAAAACAAGGCAATTATAAAATATATATTGATCAAGGAATGAAATACTAGATTTTAAGAAGTGCTTCATTTTTCTGTCGCCACTTTGCTTGATAAATCTGACAAGACGATTATTGTTATCATAAGTATTCATTGGCATTGGATTTTTTTTGATAAATATTTTTCGTCTGTGCGCCAGGAACAAGCTGCCACATATTAACTTAACCTGGTATTAAGTTCACCTGCAAGGTTAACTAGCAGATGTTAGCCCAGCTAGCTAACACCAGCTAGCACAGCACCGTTAGAAAGTGAAACGCTAACCTTGCGAAACCTCGTCGACAAGACGGACAATCGGCTGCTGTTTCCTCTTCGGTTAAATCATTTTACGTGCCGTGATTAAACACTCGGTCCCTACATAGCTATGATGGTGTTACACACATACATACAGTCACATTTTTATCGACAACAACATAAATAAACAAATGAGTTGTAAGTGGCGCTCTGATGGGTACGTCACTTCCGCTCTGTCGTCATCACCGAGCGACATTTTCCTCAGGCAGCAAGTGAGGTGAAGCGAAATCACCTCGTTTGAGAAATATGTAAGTTTGGCGTCTTATTGTATTAAAATTAAGCAGGTTTCAGTTCCAGCACGTTTATTATGACATTGTGTCGCATTTTATAATCGTCTGTGCGCTTCATGAATCCCTTAATCATCGATAAACCCGCGGCTGCCTGCTCCTTGTTTTGAGGAGTCAGTTGAATGAAAATCAATGGCGGCGGATTTCGGTTCGAGAGCACTTTTGTTGGCTGGAAAGTTTATTTGTCTGATATGTTTCAGTCGTATCTTTAGTTTTACAATACACACATACACTCCCAATACAATAAAATCAAGGCCACTGTGATTTTTAAAAATGTAAATAACAGTCGTGTATTTCTTGCAACATTGCGGCGGTTTTACGTGAATTCCGTTTTTTTTAGTAGTTCTATAAAGGTCTGCCTCTATTCTCAGCAAGAAGTTTACACGCTTCTAACTTAGTTTATTTAGTCCATTTTGTTTCTTTGTTCTTTATGGTGTTCATTACCGTAAGCACACGTTTAATCATGTTTATGTGTTGAAGAAATAACAGTTACACTACAATCAGTGTTGTACCCGAACGCGTTCAAAGAACGTTCGTTCATGAACTAACTCATATTTTGGGTGAACGTGAACGTTCCGTTCATTTTTGCTTGATGAACGTTAAATTGTGAACGCATTAATTCTGCTGTTTCTTGAACGGCACTCTGATTTCGTTCAGATTACGTTCGTGCCAGATTTCAAGAGCCCTCGGCGAAAAACCAAGCTAAAACAGTAAAAACACATGGTAAACGACCATTAAAATGTCGCGGATAACCACCCGATCTGGCAACCGCAAGTCCTGCCTGTCGCTCTACCAACTTCGTCATGAGCGGTCGTCAGTCTCGTCACAATTCACATCTGTGCAAGGAAGGAGGATGCGTTTACTGAGAAACTAATTCCCATACAGTCGGGAATTAGCTCGTAGCTCGTGGCAACGTAAAAAAAAAAAAAAAAAAAAAAAAAGAACTAAAAAAGAACGAAATAGTTCATTTTGGGGAAGCATGAACTTTAGTTCACAATTTTGAATTATGAACGATGAACTGAACTAGTTCATTTTAAAAGGTTTGAACTGAACTTTGAACTAGTTCATAGAGAAAGTGAACTTTCCCAACACTGACTACAATTCAGATAGAAATAAAAAACTGGTGGCCAACAACTGATAACTGATTCATTCTGTCATTTATCAGTCAGCAATTCAGTTCATTGCTTGATTTTTCTTCTTCTATTGCTGTTTTGCATCGTAGTTGTTTGAATACATTTTATAATATTAAAATAATAGCTTTTTAAAGACATTTAACTGTGCATTTGGCAATAAACGCTTTGACCTTTGATTATTTTTTGACTCTGGGGAATTGTGACATGCAAATTTTTACTGCGTTTATATTTTATAGATGAAACGATTAGCATTGAAAGATTAACAATGGAATTTATCAATCAATACTTTATTACATTTTATAGACTAAATAATTAGCCACAAAGGTTATTGCTAGCTATATTGACAATGAAAGTAATTGTTAGTTGCAGCCCTACACTATTCAAAGCATTCACATCATGTATGATATAAAAGTAACAGCAGCTTGCCTCTGACTTTAGGGCACCATCACCCACAAAGCGGAAGGAGGAGGAAAAAACTAAAGATAGAGGCAAGGAAAAGACTGGTACCAAGGAAGGAGACAAGGAGCGAGGACGGGAGAAAGTAAGGAAACGCCGCAGTGCTTCTACTGGCAGCAGCAGCAGCAGGTTTGTTTTCTTGTTATGTTATTATTTCTGTACTGACAAAATCAGACAGTCAGTTACCTAAATGTTTTTTCCTTTGTTTTGAATGTGTACAGGTCAAGATCTAGCTCGACTTCAAGCAGCAGCTCTGGTTCCAGCTCAGGTTCTTCAAGTGGATCCAGCTCATCTGGCTCTAGCCGCTCTGGTTCTTCAAGCTCTCGTTCCTCCTCCTCTTCCAGCTCCTCAGGCTCCCCCAGCCCCAGCCGTAGACGCCATGACAACCGCCGCCGCTCCCGCTCAGCGTAAATCACTTAGACATTGTTTATACACAATGATGTCTGATTTTCACTTGTTTGAGTCACAGTGACGTTAATCCATGTTTTTTTGTGATTCTGCAGGTCCAAAACACAGAAGAGGGGAGATGATAAGGAACGTAGGAAAAGAAGCCCAAGCCCCAAACCAACTAAAGTTCATTTAGGACGGCTGACCAGGAACGTCACCAGGGTCAGTTGGCCAACCGTATTCATAAAGATTGTGCCAGCAGCCAGCACTTGATTTTTATGTACTATGATGAGATAATCCTCCACAGAACATCCAAATCTTCATTTCTCTTATTAGCATACTATATCACTTATTTTTGCACAGGACCACATCCAGGAGATCTTTTCCACTTATGGAAAAATCAAAATGGTCGATATGCCAATGGACAGGCTCAACCCGCATCTGTCCAGAGGCTATGCTTACGTGGAATTTGAGACTCCTGAGGAGGCCCAGAAGGCCCTCAAATATATGGATGGAGGTAGGACATAGTGTTTGTTTCAGTGCGTCTTTCTCCCAGGATTAATTTGTGCATAGGTCTTGAGTAACTGTCTGTGGTGACTTTCTCATTGACAGGTCAGATTGACGGACAGGAAATCACAGCGTCCGCCGTGCTGCCTCAGCGAGTCCGTCCTCCACCTCGTAGACCTTCTCCCCCTCGCAGAATGCCCCCACCACCGCCTATGTGGCGTCGCAGTCCACCACGCATGAGGAGGAGGTACATTGAATAACTTTCAATCAATAACTATGTCCATCTACTGCTTTTTGTTTAAAAAAAAAAGTCTTTTCATTCTTCCTTCCTTCACAACACAAGAGCTTTTCATTTTAAATGTTTGTGTCCTCGCAGGTCTCGCTCTCCGAGGAGGCGGTCCCCAGCACGCCGCCGCTCTCGCTCCAGATCTCCCGGTCGCAGGCGTCACCGCTCTCGTTCCAGCTCTAACTCCTCCAGATAGTGTTCTGCCTCCGGAGTCCAAGTGATCTCTTAGATTCTCTCTCTGATCAGCTGGAGTTCCTGCTTTCCCAGACCTCGTGGACTCAGCCAGAGATAAAATCATCTGCATTGTAGCCAACACAAACATCTGCCTGCATGTAGAAAGTGGAAGTGTTTTTTTTTTTGTGCAAATGTGAGTTCCTTTTCATATTCTGTGTGAAAATCTGGTTCTGTGTTTATGTTGTGTTTCAAGCTGGGTTTGGGCTCCACTGGGATCTACAAATATTTCTTTTAAAGTGTGACTTCTTTTTACCACGTACTGAATTTTTAGACATTTTGAAAAATAAAAACACTGAAACATGTACAGTATGTGCGTTCAGTTTGTAACAGTCAAGTGCTCAAGACTCTGAAAAACCTCCTCTGTTAACCTTATGTAATCTTTGTTTAATGTGTCTGCCATACTTTCAGATGAATAGTTACCAAAAAGATACACAGGATGTGTGCTCACAATTCAGCTACAACACTTGACAATCACATTTGCTCCATAATCCTGTAATGTGTGTGCTGTTACAGAGAGACAGTAATGGCTGCCTCACTGCAGCTGTCATTTACTGGATAAAGATATGAGATGCAGGGAAATTGTATTCTGGTACATTATGTTTTTTAAGAGCTTTAACTACTGGAAACATGATTTTTATTTGTTACAAGACTGAATCAACAATTGGCACAAAAAATAGTTCCTCAGTGTGTTCTAGTACTAAATTTTCAGGATTAGGTGTGAAGCTAAAACTACTGTGGATACATCTATGTGATGTTATACTGTGGAAACACTAGAGGGTGAACAATACAGTACTATAGATACAATTCAATTCACATGTTGTCTGACGCTTCTGTTATTCCATAGTACTCAGTGTCAGGTCTAATTTGTACTAAAGGTACTGTTAAGGTGCAACATGTAAGAATTGCCTACCTGTTGAATTTCAAACAAACAGGGACAGTGCAGTGACTCACTATCTTGAGGTGTATTGCAAGACGGCATGGCCTGAATATCTGTGCAACACCATAAATAGACGTCTTTGACATAACACAAAACTGTTTTCATCACATCTTGCTGTTCATGTTAATTTTTTAAATGTCGACATAAACAGGTGACTTTCATTCAGTTTGTCTGATTAGACCTAATTGATGAATGGAGTCAGGTGACCTCACATAACCCCAAAGTATAACCCCGCCCACCCTCTGCCTGAGAACCAATCAGCCACAAGGGAAAACACCTGGATGTGATATTCTTTGGCCTGAATTTAACAGAAAAGAAATCAAAACACAAAGACGAATGTCCACCACAATGATTTAACAGGCAGGACATTATATGAGTTTACATCAAGGATTGGCCTGCATGATAGTAAACCAGGGTGTTTGAATCTTAAAAGAACTTCAACAGATATAAGCTGTTGGATACACATACGTGATATATTTGCAACTGTAAAGTAGGTGGTTTTGTGTTTGAGTGTGTTTCCTCCCACAATGACCACTGGGGGTCTCACTCTGAAGAAAGATAGAGAGGACTTAAATGCATTCATTCTTGCATCTAGAAGTCCTTTTTGTCGCACAAGCCTGACCATGCACCGACATCCATCCATCCTCCTCACAACATCACACGCTTCTCTTTAGTTCGCTTCCGTGCGTCGCCACGCGCCCGTGGAGACTCGGTCCAGCCGCGCGTCCTGCGTCCATCCAACTTATACTTTCGATGCATGAGAGTTGGAGGCTGTCAGACGCTGTGCGGGCATCTGAGCGCGATCACCCTCCGCGTCATGGCTTCGGACCAGGAGAGGAACAGGCAGCGTTTGAAACAGCTGCTGAGGAAAGCTGGAAATGGAAACTGTGCGGACTGCGGAGCTGCGGGTATGGTCGCACACTGTTTGCACACATGCATGCTTGTTTGCACATTTTTGGGTTATTCTAAGCTGCACAAATAATTGATTGCACATACCGTAACAGTGTGTGTGTTTCATGAGTGTGTGCAAGGTCTGAGGTCCGGGTTTGTTTGTGAAATATACAACAGCTGACATAATTGAGATCTTCATACAGGAGAGCAATGGATTTCCTGACTGCTCCAATAAAAGAGTAGCTAAATAATGCACAAGGCTTTTAACACCAGCTGTATTCATTTGAAAGGCTTGCAGCAGTTTTCATGCATAACTTTAAAATTGTTATTTATTCCAACTTTGATTGCAGTCTTGTTTAAAAAGTGCTTTACAACATATATGTAATAACAGTCATGTTCTTATTCCTGGCTGGAAAATCTTTGTCATTTTGTGCTGTTTGCTGTAAATAGATATTCACCTTTCCTTATGCATGCACACACACCCAGATGGTCACACCTAGTAATAATTCAGTAATTCACTACATGACAAACAGGTGTGGTTCATAATAGAAGACTCATTTGCAGCCTGAGTGAAAGTTTCTTCCTGGTTCAGAAATGTAAGATATTGTAATTAATTTAAGAGGCCGAAATGTTGAAAGCTCCAGGGTGAAATGCAATAAGCCCATAAATACATATGATGCCATTGTCTCACTTTAAGTTGAGTCATCCTGGTTTGTCAAAGGATGCACAGGGTAGGGTTGCTCTTGTTAATCTCCAGATTAATGAGAATTTAAATTGTTTTTGAAATGCAAAAAATGGCAGATGACATCTCAAATGTCTTGTTTTGTTCAAACAAAGACGTTGATAGTTTACGGTGAATTATCAGCTCTCATTTTTGTTGCTGAAACCAGAGAAACTTTTGCCACTCTTGTGATATTTTTTTTTTGCTTGAGAAGAGACTGAACAGGCTGCAGGCCCACAGAGAGGACGATGGGAGTGGCTAACTACACATCAGCCTCTTGTCTCTTGTGTACAGATGCACAGTCTTACAAGTGTGCAGCTTTGTGATTATGCACAAGGAAGTCATTTTTTTTTCTTCTCATGCTATTTTTTGCAGTGTGTGCTCACATACTTTTCATTGGCAGTGGCTGAAGGGCTGCAGCACTCTCATGCACACTTACTTGTCGCTGTCCCAGTTCTCTGTCTCGGTTACAAAATAACCACCGAGGCAGCTGTAATCTCACCTTGCATTGATCGGAGTAATGATTCTGAAAATGAGGTTTTGAAGTGTAGGCGGAGCTGTCTGTGCTGCATGTGTGACCATTCGCTCATTTCCTGCAGCTCCTATCTGTGCTGTGTCTGTTCACAGGCGTGAATATAGACAGATCATCGCACTGTATCTTGTGATAACAAAAGAATCTGTCTTGTTATTTACTCCTTGGCTTAAGAAATGAAGAAAAAAACCCCAAACAGTTTCATTCATAGTGAAACTCTGTGAAATCGATGATTGCCAAGCTGCACTTGCTCTTTGTCTCCCTTCAAAGAAAAAATTTGAACTGCATGACGTTCTGACCTTTCGCTGAACTTTTTGAGAAAATGGCCAAATGTCATGAGTGCTGAAACACAACTGGGTGACACGTTACAAAAAAAAAAAAATCAAGTTATATTTGCTTTGTGTCAGAGATGTTCATGACAGATGTTGGAGAAAGTGGTGACTCATGTAATGTATGCAACAGTGTGAATGTGACTAACTTGCACACACTGTTATCTGTGTGTGATATACAGATATAGTAGATACTGTATACGTGTGAATTTCCTATGTGAATAAGTATGATCAGTCAAAACATTGCAGCTCTAATTGTCAGCTCCAATTGTCATTAAACGTCATGTTAAAAAATGAATATTTTTCTCAATAGCAACAACATAAATAATAAGGACAATACAACCATGAGGTATTTCTGGTATTTACAGTATATTAATGTGCCTGCTTGTGATAGAAGATAAGATACAACTTTGTTCACAGGAAAGAAGAGAGTTCATCACCTTTTCTGAGAAGGTGTTGCTGAGTCGCAGTAACAAAGTCAAAGTGCGCAGTCGTTGTGTAAATACTGTATTAAGGGAAGCATTTTGTAGTGTTCATGTCCGTGTGTGGGCAGAAATAGCGTCTATGAAACACTACCCTGCCGAGGTGATTCAAGGTGAGCCATCAGTGGTGCAGAGTCTCTTCTCTCTATCACTAATGCCACCACACCGAAAGATGCAAAGGAAACACCCAGCCTGCCCTCACAAAAACCTCCTCTGTTTTGGGTGTCAGTGTCTGTTGTTGACTGAAGTTTAGAAATGTTTCAGTTCATTCACAAATTTTCAGATTTGAATGCTTTTTATGTACATCGACACATGTGTCTTTATGCTGTGTTGCAGATCCAGAGTGGGCCTCTTACACCCTTGGTGTGTTTGTGTGTCACAGCTGCTCAGGCCTCCATAGAAACATTGCTCAGATCAGCAAGGTGAAGTCCATCCTGCTGGATCCCTGGAGCTCCTCTGAGGTGGAGGTGAGAACTCCTGTCTGTCGTGTGTGTGTGTGTGTGTGTGTGTGGCGTGAATTCTGAACAAAGCCTTGCATTTTGTACGAGGGACCGGCCATTGATTATAGTTTGAAACTTGGCTTGAAATAAGGTCCGCAGCCCCTGGCCTCGCCCTCGCCCAGCCCACCCTGCTCCACTGTGAGCGTCGCTCTCTGCCTGCCGCTCCGCCCCTGCATCCCTGCTTGGAAGAATAAGACAAGTCATCTGTCTCAATTCAGCACAGGCTGAAAGGCTTGAGCCAGCAGCTGGCAGATACAACCAATATCTTTGTGTATGTGTGTGAGAGTGTTTGTGTGTGCTGAATCCTGGGACCTGTCAGACTTTAAAACTCACTTTATACACCGATTGATTTCACAGATGAAAAGAATAATGAATTGTTTTCATGAATCTAGTCCAGTGGGATTTTGCTGCTGTCCACTCTGAATATGTGCAACAAAATGGGGTTTGTCATGTGTTTCGTCATTAGCTTGTTCTCTTTCTCTGTCCCACTTTCTCTGACTTTGTCTTCCTTGATTCGTGTGTGCGATCTGTAGTTTTCTAGCTGTGTGCTATTGCATGCTGAGCAGCGTCCACTGTGGTAACTACAGAGGCACAAAAGAAGATGCAGCCATGGCAGCAGCAATGTCTCCCTCTGGGCAAGGTGTCAGCCACACAAACGCTGAGCTGCAAGCACCTCATTATATTTCTGTGTGTGTGTGAGACCTGCCATCACCAACCAGCACACACACACACACACACACACACACACACACACACACACACACACANTTTGTGAACCTAATAGATAATTAGCAATGGAACAGAAAGTGTCCAGAGAAATAAATCTAATAAAGATGGATGTGAGAGATTCAAAGGAGGGTACAAGCTGTACAATCAATACCATAACAGAGGACAAGGGAAGTGCTAATTAGGAGTAATACTTGTTTGCATGAAATGCAGCTCTGAGGCTCGACATCCATGTAAGTTAATGAGACGTTTCCAGCAAATTAGCTGAAGCATGAAGTAAACATCAACACCAACTGTTCTGCAGGCTCCTGCGGGAACAGTGGATCCGAGCCAAGTACGAGAGGAAGGAGTTTATGTGCGTGGAGAAGCAGGAGCCCTACTCGGCAGGTAAGCATTGCACGCCCCGCCGTACAGCTGCAAACACATTATAGTTCTTCATGCCTGCTCAGGAAAACAAGTAATTGCCTGCTTCTCACACAGCACCACCTATTCAGCGTCGGATGAATGCTCAGCAGGGAGACAGCATCATCCGTTTAGCATTGTCGACATTCTTGGGTGAAACAGCTGATGAAATCCAAGATAAGGAGTGAAAGGCCTCATCTCATGCCCCACTTTGCAGCCTCCATTTAAAGGAATAGTTCAATATTTTGGAAACTAATTAAAATTGTTATAGCATATACCTTCTCTGAAAACCTATGGTTGTTTTACATTTCGGTTTACGTGCAGTTTAAAGACACATAGGGCTTATGAATGAGCTTTAAAGATGTTGGTAGATGTCTTTATTTAACTTTAGACAGAAACAGGCTAGCTGTTTCCCTTTGCCTCCAGTCTTTATGCTAAGCTAGGCTAACCGCATCCAGACTCCAGCTTTGTACTTGAAACCCTAAAAGAGGACTAATTTTCACACCTTCATGTGGGAAAGAAAGCAAATAAGTGTATTTCCAAAACTATCATTTTAATACATCCTGCTCATTTGCAATCTATAAATGTAATCAATATCTGTCAAATCATAATAGTGCATAATAATGCAGTAAAGCAGCACTGTAAAAATCCTCTTGTGATCTTGTGAAAAGAGTGTATGTCTGTTGTGGTTGACTCTTTGTTGGAGGGGGGTGCTGTTCAGCCCACTAAAGGCTTTACACTGTCAAAGAGTGTAACAATAAACAACTCGTGGCACCATTACCCACGGCTCATTTACATAGCCCAGCCCAATTAGCCCGCCAGTCAGACCAGCTGCTCGTTAGGTCGTCTGGCAGAGAGGCCGCGTGTCAGCGGGGCTCATTTTGCAGAGACGATGAAGACTGGCCATCAAGGGAGCCAACCTGCCCTTTCCTGTCCTCCTTCAGCGCCTCATGTGTCCTCCTTTTGGAAAAATTCTGCTCGACCTCCACGCTTTGTTCTGATCCACACCCACGTCTCTTTCAGCCTAACCCCGATACGTCTGGCTCTTTTCTCACAGTTTGCTGTGCATAATCATTTTGTCATAAAGCTAAGCTCAGTTCCTCACTAAATGTTGTGCACTGCATCAACCTTATCTCTGTCTTTTGTGCTGAATCATGTGCCTCTGTGTGTGTGTGTGTGTGTCACAAATGACTCTTGGCTAATCGCCCGGTGGAGCCTCATTAAAAGAGAGAAAGTGGCACCGACCTGACCGCTATTCAGACTCGGCTAATCAATAATGGATGCCCCCCCCTCCTCTCAAACTGACTGGCAACGAGTGTGCAGATTCAAAGATTGTGCATTATGATCTCTATTCTTAAGTTTTATCTATTATATGTAGTAAGTGGAAGACGTACTCAGGTCCTTTACTGATACAAATATGCAAAAATGCTCCATTATAAGGAAAAGTTTTGCATTCAAAATTCTACTTAAGTAAAAGTACAGAAGTACTATCAGTAAAATAAGCTTCAAGTATCAAAGTAAAAGTACGCGTTCTGCAGTAAAGTGACACTGTTCTAAAGAGTCATCAGATAAACCTGAGTGGTTGTGAGATGGTTAATAAGAGAAACAACAAGTTTATTTTTATTTTTTTTTTCTTTAATTTTTTTTCCAGTATTGGATGTTTTTACCTCTTCAGGTCTCAGTTATTTAAATGAGAGTTTAGACGGAGAAATCTCATTGCGTTTTATATAAGGCGTCACAATCCAAACAGTTCAATAGTCCAAATGTGTAGTATCTTTATAAACTCATCATATTGTTTTAATGTAAGGGAGATATTAGGATGCTGCAACGTGTTTATTAATGTGCAGCAAACAGTTTAACTCAAGAACATTGAATCCATTCAAGTGTTTCAATGACATGATTGCTCACGGACATGGTGTACTAGGATGTCTAACAGGGACATCATTAATGGATAAATCCACTGTTTTTCAGCCTGCATCTTATTAATATATTATGTCCCATCATTATGTCCCATCATTCACACATGCAGGACACGTTCATGTATTCATATGAGAAACTCACTGTAGGCTTTAGTCAGACACGTCTATATGTTCTGCTGATAACAAGTGATGGTCACCAACTACACTTTCTATCAGGTTTTATTGACCGTTCTGTTCTTGCTTCTGTGCTTGAAACAGGAAGTTGTGCAGAGAGATTAACCTGATAGAAGACGCGGTTTGTGGCCATATTTGGAGGAGCAAAGTCATCACTGTGTCACTCCACCCTGCTGAAGTTATGGGGTGGGACTTTCTCTTTATATTTGTAGTAGGGTGATGTCATTTCTATAGCCCGAGTGTTACGTTCACACAAAAATTACACAAGCTGTAGTTGGCATGATTCGGAGACACATTTTGATGTTCCCCTTTAACTGGAGCCATGCTAAATTCTCGCAGGGTCAAAACGTCACTGGGTAGATTTAAGAAGTTCTTTTTATTATGAACTGAAAAGCTAAAATGCAGCATCGAATTTCTCACAAAGTTTGGTGCTGTTGTAAAAAAAAGAAAAGAAAAAGCATTCTCTCTCTTTAAGGTAGAGCAGATAAAGCTCTATTATTAGAGTCTCATGACCGTCAAACTCCTGCTCTCTGTGTCTCTCCTTCTCGCTCCCTCCCTGTCAATGGCCTCTTGTGTTGTGCTGTGCAGAGGTTTACGAGCATGTGGCTGTGTTGGAAGAATGGCATCTTTTGTTTACAAGTATTCTATATGATATTGCTCCCGGATGGCAGACCAGGAGGGACTAGCAGCGACCTGCGGAGGACCTGTAGAGAGACAGATGCTCTGGTCCACAGCTTGCTTTGCTCTGCCGAGTGTTTGCAAGTGTTCGACACCTCGTTGTAACAGTGAATGAATTCTCTTCTTCTCCTCTGCTGTGTTACGCTCCTGGACAGTCTGTCCCCTCCTCCTCCTCCTCTTCCTCTCAGCAGTAGAACAAACTTTCTGACTCACGAGTGATGAAGCCATTGCTCAACCAGAAGTTTGCTGTTATCTGTGGCCCACACCGTCATGATGAGTTTTTTTGCTGTAACACAAGTGAAGCAAGAGAAGAGTGATGGAGGGAGAGAGACTGGTGCAAGTGGACCAGCAGACAAACAGTCTGTGTGTCGTAACTGTAGATCCATTTCAAAGAGGAAATTGGCAACTTTTAGTGTCCAATTTTACTTTCAGCGGAAATGCTTTTCTTCGACAGTTTGTTTCTGGGGAAGTAGTTTTGTCATTTGTCTCTGATGTAGTCTGCTGTTTTAATGAATTTCATGTAATTGAAAGAAAACAGACAAGTGATATTTCGGTCTGGCTGTGAGTTGGCATCAAGGGATATTATTATTATTATTATTATTATTATTATTGTACATTACTTATATCTGCAACTCCCATTCAAACTGTGGAAATGAAAATAAAAATATGCTAAATAAAAAAAAATCCTAAAAAATAGTCTAATGACACCAATAAATGAACTAAAGCAAAACAAAAATTAAAAAAGAAAAAGCTTAAAAGTGGTGGTGAAGAAAGATCAATTCATGTCTTTTTCTGTTGAATATTGCTGATTTTGCATTTGTGCAAGTGAGCTATGTGTGTGTGTGTGTGTGTGTTGGCTGGGTGTGAACAGGGCAATGACAGTGCATTTCTTCCTGCAGTGCTGTTTCTGTTGGCTCACGCTGGCTACGGGCAGAGAGGCCAGTGTCAGGAACAGGGCCAGGAACAGAGCCAGGAAACTGTGTGTGTGTGTGTGTGAGAAAGAGGATGGGTTTGACGTTGCGTAATGTTTAGAAAAGATTATAAATTATGGAGCAAATGAAGGAAGACTTCTGATTGGATAGGTAGAAAAAAAGTACTATGAATTGTGACATAAGGATGTTTAGGTGGTTGTTAATCAAAAAGTGTGTGTGTGTGTGTTAGAGAGGGAGAACGCGTTTATTTCAGCGGTCTTCAGGCTCGTAGAGGAAGCCATCAGTTGAGGCTGAATTATTTATGTGTAGTAAAAGCAGAGGTGCTTCCTCCCATCACTGCCGAGCTGCTTAGAACAGTGACCACATAAGCTAAAAGTGTGCACACCCATACTTACACACAAGGTCAACAGTGTTGCTCCGGAGTTTCAGTGGTCGTTTCTGGGTCACCATCCTGGATGATGTTATATCACTTAGATAAAGTAGTTTAAATGATCATTTTAGTGCAACATATAAACTGGATAAAGGTTTTTATATTGACAGCCTATATGTAATCAAGTGAAGATTTTCCACATGATTCCTGGCATTACAACATCATCCATGACTATTAAAACTTCACTAAGCAATATTTGAACATAAAAATTGATCTTAAGGCTTTGTGTAATGTGCAGTTGCCCACAGAGTGTTTGAGCATTGTCGTTTCCAGGCAGACAAAACCTGCCCAGGACCAAATGGCAGACAGTCAGACAAACACAAAGGAGCATATATAAACTAAAGAAGTTGGTGGAGACCAAAACAGACAGAAGAAGAGTGATTATTGGACTTACATGTTTGGATGGCCAGAAACACAAATCCAACTGATCCAGATGAAGGCTAATGTTGCCCTGTGTGTGATAATGTGATGGCCCCAACTGGCCAAGAAATCAGCTCATACAGCTTTAAGTTGATCTAAATAATCAAGTTGATCTCTCTACCTCACAGTCACCATTTGTGTTTTTCTCCTGTTTGAATCCTCAGTTCTGTTGTATGTAGTATTTTGTTGAACGTCTGCTGTGTCTTCCCTCTGTTTCTGTATTCTTGCTCCATGTCAATGACCCCCCCCCGACAGGCTACAGAGAGGGCTTTCTGTGGAAACGAGGCAGAGACAACGGACAGTACCTCAGCCGAAAATTTATTCTGTCCGAACGGGAAGGCGTTCTGAAGTACTTCAACAAGCAAGATGTGAGTCCTTACTCTGTCTTTCTGTCTTTTTCTCAGCATGAAGAGCTGAAGAGCTCACTGCCTTTGCATTAAAAAAAAGCCACTCTCTCCGGAAATGTACTGATTTTTCTCCCATTTCAAAATACTTTATATATTTATAATTGTATTATCTCTCAGTCTTAAAATCATAGTGGTAGGAAAAATTGCTGAATAGCTATTTCCCAGACCATAATGCCATATTCTTTTTGCTTAACTACTTCTGTATCCTTTTCCATTCCATTAGAGAAGGACATAAGAAGAGTCAAGACTGTACCATTATTATAAAAATGCCTTTCCTCTCTGCAGGCCAGAGAGCCCAAAGCGATAATGAAGATCAATACTGTGAATGCCACTTTCCAGCCAACAAAAATCGGCACTGCCCACGGCCTGCAGATAACCTATTTGAAGGACAACAGCACAAGAAATATCTTTGTTTACCACGAGGATGGAAAGGTGAGGTGTGGTGCCTCTCTGTTTTTATGTGGGCCGTGTGTGTCCCTCTGGTGGAAATGGTTTGTCATTACGAGTCAGTGTGAAATCTCCCACTACTCGAAGCCTTTCAAATGGCATTTAGAAAAGCGATTTTGTCTCGTAACAATAGCAGTGAGTGCTTTGTGTAGTGTTGGAGTTAATCAGGGCTGATGGGGATGTGTCAGGAGATGACATTAAGATAAGAGTCAGTCACTGAACTTTTTCTGTCTTGAAGGAAATGGTGGACTGGTTCAACGCCATCAGAGCTGCCAGGTTTCACTACCTGCAGGTGGCTTTTCCTGGAGCTCCCGTCTCTGATGTGAGTACATGCACACACGCACACACACACACACACACACACACACACAGTACATACAAGGCCAAAGCTACAACTGAGCACAGTGACACCACGTCCTTTGTGTATTTTCTGAGGATTTAGGAGTTTCTGCAAACTTGTGGACATTAAATTCTTCAATTTGAAAAATACAATTATATAATTGCCTGATTCCTGTGTTTCCTGACTTAATAAGTTTGAAGCAATCTGGAGAAGGTTTTGAAACACCAGTGAGTCCTAAATGTAAAATGTCAGACAAATAATTGGAATAGTTGAATAAAATGTGAAAAATCCAAATAAGACTTCTCTTTATTTCTGAGAGACTGGCAAGGGCTCTGTATACATACAACCACAAAGTTTACCCATGACTAAGTCTTTGCTCTTTGTTTGTCTAGTTGTTGCCAAAGCTAACCAGGAACTACATAAAGGAGGGTTACATGGAGAAGACTGGTCCAAAGGTGATGCAGATTTCTGTTGTTTTTTTGTTTTTTTTCTGCAGTGTTTGTGTTGTTGGAATACTTTTCCACAATATGACTTATAAGTTGGGGAAATGTGCAAAGAGCATTTCATGGCAGCACATGAAAACCCAAGTTATTTTTTTTTTTGACATCTGTGAATTGAGCTGCGAGCTGAGATGTGTTCCTCTCCTGTTTCTGTCCCACAGCACACAGAGGGCTTCAAGAAGAGATGGTTCACGATGGATGACAGGAGGCTCATGTACTTCAAAGACCCTCTGGTATTAAAGCTGCACGCTATGAGGAAACTGCTGTAGTTACAAGCTGTGACCAGCAGATGGGGCTATGCCTTCTTCTCAACTGTGCACCAGCCTCTGTTTGTTCTTGGACGGACAGTGGATTCAATAACTCTATAAAATATGTTTTATCAGACAGTTATCCATCTAGGTAGTTTGCATGCTTTGTATTAAACATAGAGACTTTGACCATTTGGTTTTTGGTGCTCTGTGTTCTTTGAAATTTGACATGTCTTTTTGACAATAATCTATAGGTGTATTTGTGTTCCTTAACGAAACTACAAACCAGTCTTTTTATTTCATTCAAGATCATTGAACCACGTGTGTTTCTGCCTCTACTACCAGGACGCCTATGCACGAGGCGAGGTGTTCATCGGCAGTAAGGAAAACAGCTACACGGTGCTTCCCGGCCTCCCTGCGAACATCCAGGGCTACCACTGGCAGTTTGGAATAACCATAGTGACCCCTGACAGGAAGTTTCTATTCGCATGCGAGAGTGAAGAGGATCAGAAAGACTGGATGGCAGCATTTCAGACTGTTATCAACAGACCAATGCTGCCTCAGGAGTATGCAGGTAAACTGAACACCCAGTCACATCAAGTCATTATCTAGGTCTTTTCTTTCTTAATGTATGAGTCTGATATATATTACTTTCACTCTGTCTGCAGTGGAGGCCTATTTCAAGCACAAACCATGACTGCCGTAGTGTTTGAGGGGCTGTCGGTGCAGAATGAGGAACAGGGAGCGAAGCTGTTGGAGGAGAAGGACCTGAGATTTGCACTTGAGATCTCCTCATGGGAGCCTTTATAAAAACCTACGAGTGACAGAAAAAAAGGACCTAAAGGTGAGAAACCACAGTTCCCATTCCCACAGCGACTCTCGCACTTTACCCGCCATCGTGCTCAACATCACCTATAATGTGCCAGAGCCATTTCACAGAGAGTCTGAATCACTCCTGAGCTCATGAATGTTATCCTAACTCACTCATCTGTTTGTGCGACTTACATACTTGAAAGAGGTCACTCGTCTTGATCTGAATGTGCAGACGTTATGTGTGTGACCTGTTTGTAGGAATCAGAATTGTGCTGCTCAAAATGTGATCTTCTCTGCTCTCAGTAATGTAGTACTATAAATATAGAAATACTGAAATTACTATGTTTAATTCAAGTGAATTAACCTTGCTTTTCAGCGACGTGTACACAGGACTGTAATGTCAGTAAGAAGGAATATTGCATACATGCAGATACTCACACTCACAGTTATTATCACATATGAGTAACATATTTAATGCTCAGTGTATTTATTTTTTTAACTGTCTAATTTACTGTACTCAACTTGTAATGTTATGGCACCAAGCACTGCAGGTATAAAAGCTAGTTCTCCTTTTTTTGGTACATATCCAAGCAGCTGAATGTAAACTGCTTTGTCTGATGTTCATTGTTTTTCAGAATTAGCTTTAGTTCCTTTTCTTTCGTTTTTTTTTGCAAAACTGTATACAAATCATTTATTTTGACTGTGGTATGATAATTTATCCAGCAGAGGGAGACAAAGGAATAGGTTTTAAAACTTACCCCTACACATACATACAAAACGCTCATTAATCTCAATGAACCAGTGGCTGCAGATGTCCATCAAATTACTGGTCTATGTGTTGAAGAGAGTGGCATTAAGATGTTTTTGAGCAGTATTACAATAAGGCAACGATGCTTTTGTTCAAATGAACTGGGGTCAAGAAAACCATATGAGCATGCATCTGGCCCTGCTTCAACATTCAACACATACAGATTTGTAACTCACTGCAAACTCACTATGGATTCGTGGAAGAGATAATTTGCGTAAGTGAATCTGAAATATGGTCACTATTAAAAAGATAAGAGCCTCAGTACCTTCTGTTTTTATTGTAGTTAACTTTCAGTTACAAGAAAGAAGTTTTACATTGAAAAGTAGTAAAACCAAAAATTAGTACATTTACTCTGAACATCAAGGTTGGAAAAGCGTACAGTGAATACTGTACAGAGATATCTATGGTTTCTATGATAGGATGAGATCTACTAGAGCAACAGTCATATAAAAAGAGGCCTATGCTTCTTTCATGAAGAACAGGTTCAATACTGTTTATAAGAAACGTACTGGTTGATGTTTTTAAGAAAACTTGGCACTAAATACCCCATTGATATATTCATGAATGGAAAATAAAACAACAGAAAGCAGGAAATAAAGCAGCCTAATAATGTTTGCACACAATAGAACATTCGAAATGAAAAGAAATATACACATCTATGTCTCATATACAATAATCCAGGTAACAATGTCGACATACTTTAAGTCTTTATTCCCACCCAAGCTCTTATTTACCATCTAAAGTGCTACTCTCCTCCATTTAACCTTATTTTTTTACATGCAGAAACAAAGTATTTACATCACATTTGTCAAAACCTCAATGTATAGATTACATACAGACCATCTGTTTTTAAATGACAATTTTAAACGAGGATGAGAGGTTGCATTAGAGCGCTCGACGTTGATCCTCTAATATCGAAAAAAAAATCCCCCAAATGTTCCGTGACTCATGCACTGCCATGTTTGTGAAGGTTTGTTTAAACTGTATACTTCTTCTTTTTTTTTTGCATCTAGCATGAATTCAAATCGACTAAAGGAATCATTTATTGTGGCTAATGATGCTATTCTGTACTTCATATCCTCGTGTGCACAATAGCAACATCCATTTGCTCTCATGTAGAAGAAGTGATCCGCAGCTGAATTATGGAAATGCTTCGATTGAGTTTATGCTGGTGAGCTAAACTGGCTGCAAAGAGCCTGTTGAATTACTGACATGAACACTGAATCATGGACAGAAGACACATCGCAACACATCATCCACGCGCTGACCGAGAATAGAACATTCAACCAAAAATGACGACTGACTGACGACTTCCGATGGATGTGAGGAATAAATGGCTTTACAAGACATGTATCTTGTGTCTGCAAAAAGACCATGTGATTTAATCCCTTCATAATAAAATAACCACACAAGGTAAAGCAAAGGTATTTTGGTGTGTGATTCAATGCCGGACTTAAAATATTATCATGCAGCTACTGTTATGGAAGAAAGTCTCCATATTAATAGGTCACTAACTGAGGTGTGCAGCGCCTAACTTTTGTCTTTTGCCAACCATCACCTGGGGCTACATTCACAGCTGCAGAAGGAGGTGGGTGAGGAAAAGCAGGACACACAAGACAGAGCAGGAGCGGTGAAATGAGTGCAGGAGGACAGATGGAGGTTCGAGAGTGGAGAAACAGAAGGACGAAAGGTTTATACCTCGCTGGACCTGACTCCTCATCTACATATGAACACAGACAGTATGAACATGATCCACACACACGCACACACACACAGATCCAGAGAACGACCATGGCAGGCTTTAAGACCTGCAGCAGCCTGTGCTCTTCATCTCCTTGTTCACGTACTCCTGGAGCTTAAACTTCTCACTGGGATCCTTCATGGACCTGTGCTTCAGCTCCCTGAGACAAAGGAAGAGGAGGAGGTTGAACAAAACAGCCTCAAGTTGCCACAAAACAGGTTTCTATCATGTATTGTTTTTCACATAAAAACACACAGAGGAAGTGATAACTGCTTATTAGTATATCAAAAATACTACATTTAATAGTACTTAAAAATCCTTCTCCACTTATTTCAGTGACTTTACTTGGATGTTTGACCTTCACTGTGCAGAATGATGTATGTGTAGAGGATGCTTTCACATTAATCTGCTGAACAGTCAAAGTTTCCCCGCGCTCATCATAAATCTCAGTTTAACACGTGCGCATATGTTATGAGAAGGATTTTTTTTTGGACATCACATCAATCGTGATCCTACATGCAACGTACACAAGTGTGATGTGGAGACTTGAAAGTGCTGCATGCACCAAAAATGGATGTTTTTTAAGCGAAGTATTTGCATATTCATAGATTATTCATTTTATAAAGAGTAGATGTCATGAGATTTTATAAAATAAAATAATTTAACCCTTTTCAGGAAAAACCATCTAATTATGATTCCTGGCTGAGCATTTTTATGTCTGCAAGAGAAAAGCTGGCAAGGTTGACCCGAGCATATCTTCATCTTATGCCAATATTTAGTAGATTAAAATGACAG
Organism: Centropyge bicolor; assembly: GCA_037975185.1. NCBI lineage: Eukaryota > Metazoa > Chordata > Actinopteri > Pomacanthidae > Centropyge > Centropyge bicolor. The sequence goes on along the minus strand of JBBMOC010000092.1, from coordinate 391,248 downwards.
AATGTCTCTTAATTGGACCGAACACTTGCAGGCAGATTGACACTCACTTGGCCACAGCAGTGAAAGCCAGCTCCACGTTGAGCCCCGACCTGGCGCTGGTCTCCATGAAGGGAACTCCGAACTCCTGCAGAGTCAAAGCGGCGACAGTTATCGGAGGTTCACATTTCAACAGGCTGGATACAAATGATATAGAAGTTCACAGCAGAACTTCTCAGCACAATAGCGAACTTGTTGACTTTGGATAAATCCAGGCCAGATGTGATAAATTCGCCTCCCAGCTTTTCCTCTGCAGGGGAATTTATCTCATCCCGCAGTGATGATAACCGATATGTTTTTTCCCTCCCAAGCTGAGCCTTAAGTTACTTAGTGGCACTTTATTGCCTCCACTTCTGGAGAGAATCGCTCGGCTGTTGGCTCCTTGTTTTCTGTATCATGCTGTGAATCAATGGGGGCTTGATAAAAGGAAATGTGTGCTCCTGGTTTCAGAGCTTAGCGGTTGCATTTGCGGCCTCACTGGAGTTTATCATAAAATCACTTTTATGGCAGGAATCTATACAATAAATATTCACTATCAAATGTTTAGTATCTACAGGAGGGCAATACATCTGAGGCCTTTCTCTGTCTTATCTCTTTGGTTTGCAGGTGGTACATTTTTCTCACACAGCAGAAAGAAATCTGCGAGATAAAGAGCAAGAGTGAAAATGAGAACCGAGCTCCACATAATCCCACCTTTCTGTAATATTCACAATCTTCTCATCTGCCATAGAAATTCAATCAGTCATACAAATAGCTTTGGAAAACTGCATGAAAGGAGAAATCGTGGCTTTCATCGGTCACATGCTAGACCTTGATATCACAAGAAGTAAGAGATGTGTTGAAAACTTTCTGGTTATATAACGTGAAGTTTCTCATTCAAACGGAAAAAAAAAATTGTCAGACATGGCTTTGTTAATTCTCAATAATTCACCTTTGCAAGCCTCTCGCCATCTTCTCTCTTCACCACCCTCTCGTGAGTGGCATCAGCCTGGCGAGACAGGAAAAACAAGGTCACACACGCACCAACATCAGCGCTGAAACCACAACATCCACCCACCCACCGTGGAGATCTGCGCGCTATTTGTTCACAGTTTACACACAAGCCTTTCCTGTGTTCAGGTCTGATGGCGGCTAATGAGTCAAGATTGGCTCTCAGGGTGCTAATTAAGGGCTGATATGGAGTGTGTGTGGGGGGGACTGAAACGAGACAGAGATCCAAGGCAGAGACATCTGTTCTCTGTTCAGAGGGAGGGATGTGAATGGCAGTTATAGAAAAATGTGTAACACTGATTTTTGCAAATTAGCAGCTTGAGATATTGTCAGATGTGTGTGTGTTTGTGTGTGTGTGCTTGAAATTAAGAATTAGACTTTCTGAAATATTATCAGGAAAATAGTCACCAATGATCCACTGAGCTTCAAGTCAGATTTTTTTTAATGTTGCTGTGTTTGAACACACAGTGCACAAGTTTCTGATGCCAATAAAACCCAGTATTTTTATACCTCACATTGAGCTGGAACATGTTTGTCTACTGTCTTTTTTTATTGAATAAAAGAAGCCTCAAAGGACAAGGCTGGTGTTTCTTTTTATTTATTTATTTATTTTTTTTTACAGTTGCTATTTTCAACAAATCCCATGAAAAGACTTAAAAACAACAGACTCAGCCCTCAGTCCAAAGCCCAAGACATCTCACAAATACTTCAATTTTTGCTTTGTAGCAATTGTAAATAAGAGAACTATATTTGTTGGGGGCTATTTCAAGGTGTGGATGATACACATTTGGCACCCTAGTGAGTAACATGTCAGCCAGTGCAAAAGTGTGGCTCACATTCGTCCCTGTTTAATGTTGAAAATATCTAATCAAAGAATGACTAAACTAAGAATCACACAAAACATTTCAAGCCAAAATTGTGCGGTAGTATATTGTGTAGTAGTGAAGTTTGATACACACGACACATACACACTCCCAAATATTTCCCACAATGCCTTGCCTTGTTTCCAAGCAGCATGAGCACCACGTCCTGTTGGGCGTACTCGTGGATCTCGGTGAGCCACGCCTGGTAACGACACAGGACAAAGAGAGAGAGAGAGAGAGAGAGAAAGAGAGAGCAGCTGTTAGACAAACAAAAAGACATTACGAGTCTGAAAACCTAAGGAACAACCTGAGATAAGAGACAAGAGGAAAGAGGAGATGTGTAGTAGGCATAAAAAAAGAAAAGAAAAAGAGAGAAAATCTTGTCTGGGACTCGACAAGGACGAGCCTGAGCGTTAAATCTAATAACGTGAATAAAGAGGCATTTAGAAGATGAACATGGGTAAAAAAAACGAAAAGAAAAACTGAGGCAAGGACAAAGAGATAAAGAATATATGAAAAGACACTCAGCTTAATCAACACAGTCTGTGTTAACGACAGTGTTCACGGGGGAATCATAAAGCTTTATGATGGAGCAAACTACACCTCTGACTGCACCCCAACCATCCATTCACTGCTGCTGAGCATTTAATCAGCTCAGACAGACACCTGCAAACCTCCTGCTGGAATAATGTCCCTCATCTCAGCACAAAGCTTAATTGTACCCACAGCGAATTACTCCACATTGGATTTCTGACCGGCCGGTGATCAATGCACCTTTTCTTTAGCAGTCCGTCTCCAGAGCCGCGTCCTCCTCTGACAGCTCCTCTGTAATTAATTCTGAAGATGACTCGGTGTTTGCCAGGGGACTTCGCCGGGGTTATCTCCGGACAAAGGTCACGGCACGTAACAGGAGATGAGATAGGCAATGTGTTGACGCCGCTGTCTGAGTGTATGCATGTGTCAGCTGGAATCTTTATTATAAACAGGTGTGTGTTGATATGATCTTCATAAATACTGAAATATAATGGTCATTTTAAGCCAGACTGGCAACATGAGAATTTTGGTTCAAACTGAAATATCTCACCCCCTCCCTTTGTTATGGTTTGGTGTTTGTGTATGTGTGTTTTTTGGTTTTGTTCTGCTTCTTTGCTCTCTTTCAGTTGTGACAGGAGGCGTGGCTGGTTTCCCTTTCCCCTCCTGGCAACCTGGCAGATGAGGCACACCTGTTTGCAATCACCACAATCAGCCAGCCTATATAAGGCTGGTCCGGACTTCACTCCAGCACCAGATTATTCTGTCTGTCATGGTATTCTCTAGCTCCTGTACTTCCTCATGCGTCCTCATGCAGCTTCTTGTGAAAGTTTTTGCAACGTTTTTTCTTCATCACCCTTACCTCATGCTTCTTCTTCAGATCCAGCTCCAGATTCCCCTTACCCCTCACGGCCAGTCGTCCTCCTGTGTTTCCTCATTTTTGTTGCTCTGTGTTCCTGCCATTCCCAATCCTTCTGTCACCAGCCTGCCGCCTGCCGCCTGTCACCGTCACCAGATCCTTTTTCCTCATCCTGTGTTTTTCCCCTTTTTGTTAACATTATATATTTTTCCTTTACAACTGCCTGACTCTGCCTCGGTTGGCCCAGACCTAACCCAGCCGTTACAATCTTATGGAGTTCCATGGTACCTAGTACATTCATTGTCCCCAGAGAATGAATCCCATGGATTCTAACTCTTGCAGCATCAGTCAAACTTTTTGCTTGTCCAGTGAAAGATCTCAACATCTACAGCACTTCCAGCGAGGTTGCAGACTCTTACTCTCGTTCAAACTGAGGCAGATTCCAGCTTCTTCAATGTAAATATTTTATAGTTGGACTGTTCAAAAAATAATCAGCAGATGAATTGAAAAATGAAGAAGTGTTGGTCGCAGCCCTGTGGATGTTTTTAAACTCTTTGACAAATCAAAAATATAAAAAAGAAATGTAAGAATAAGAAATTTACTCCAGAACCAAAACTTCCACAGAACCAAAACCTCCTGCCTCTGTTGTTGTTTGCAGCATTTCTCACAAAGAGATCTAGAACTGATCCTCACCATCTTCAAAACCTTCTCCCGGCCTATCTTAGCCTTCAGCTATAGTGAATCCGTCCCCACATCCAGACTCTGCAGCCTTCACCCAGTCAACTCCACATCCAAGAGAATGATGCACGCAGGCTCACGGGATTAGCATTGCATGACTGTGCTCGAGTGCATGGGCACTTATGAATAAAATATCTGCATTTCACTCAGCTGCTACAACACACCATACTGCAAACTCGTGCAATGAGTCACTCACTTTCACAAAGGATCTTAAAAGGCTTATTGCTCATGAGGGAGATGACTGCATTTACTCTACAATGGCCTTCTATTTGGATTTATGTTCCAGAGTAACAGCCAAGTGTAACTCCACTATCATCTCTCTGTGAAAATGCATGTTCACCTCATGCATTTGTTATTTATCTGAACAGTGTTTAAGGGAAAAAAAGAAACAATAAATCTACAGACAGAAGAAGGAAAAATGCTTCAATGAAAATCTGGCCTTTAATTAAGGTGAAATAAACTGAACATTTTACTAATACATCTTAATATATAGTGTAAATCTGATTTGATCATTTTGCATCACATTTAGCTAAACTATGTTTTTGTGTGCAGACTGAATAATTATTATTAGCTTCCGTTTTATATAGAAGCCAGTTTCAAATATTCTGCATACACTGTTGAAATGTACTCTTGTATTTTGTCCTCTAGTTTACTGTATCGCTTTGAAATAAATGCTGAATCACATTTGCAATTTGAGCTCAGGGAGGTTTGGAGATTTGAGAAACCAAACTGTGGCTTGTTGGTTCTTTAACAAGGCAGTGACAGGTTTAGAGGAACATTTAGAGAAAAGTCCGGTTGAGCCACTCCTGCTGGTCTGAAATGACTGGAAAGAGATTGAGTTAGGCTGTTTGAATTTGCATCATCAGTGCTCTTCAACATAGTGCTGAAGGGGCGGAATGTTACTGAGGAACATTTTGCATGTGGATAATTACCTGCTCCATGCATAATTCAACTCTCAAGGTTTTCCATCATTTACATGTAGCTTTTACAGCATTTACTGCTGGATGTTGCAAACTTTAAATCCTGTGCATCCTTTAAAAATAGTAGTACAGGCGTGGATGTTTGGTCTTTGTCATAGAAGGTTCATCCATCCAGCTATGCAAACTTTCATCCTCCCACAGCATGTCAAAGCAAAACCTCTGCTGGATGAAATCTGACAGCTTCGCCTCTGACTGATCCTCTCCATATGCTGCGATTACTGTTGATGAACCATAGCTTGTAATTAGATCATTCAGCTGTTTATAGCACATCATCCCTCCTCCCATGGGTCACTTCACAGATACAATCATCGATTCCAGATGACGCTTCTCGTCACCTACTGCCAGAGTCTCCGCTTGTCTTTTCGACAGACAGCGACGCAGTAAATGGGATCAAGACGTTTCGTTTCAATCTGAGGGAGGATCCGAGTGCATTTATACTGCAGAGGAAAGATTTTGACCATTTTTTCATATGGATATAACCCAGACAAATATGTTAATATGTTGATTCAATTAATAAGGTATGTCACAGTTTAAAAAGATTTAAAAGAATACATGAGTTCTATATGTAAATATAAGTTAAAATCATATTTCATCTGTGTTTTAAAAAGGTTTAAATACTGCTGAAAGTACCTGGTTATGAGTTAAAAACAAGGGAAGTTTGAAATGCCTTTGTTGTATTTTATTGTTGTTTTTTTGTGAAGAGAGAGAGGAAGTACTGTGTCTGTATGTAGCCGCTCCCAGTCATTTATTGTATTAGCTTAATGTGAGTGATAACAGGAAGTGATATGCTTGAGCTTGACCACGAGAGACGGAGTTGGATGATAACACATGCGCTGTGCCACTGTTAAAGAAGTAAAGTAGCAGAAGAGTTTTTAGATCGCTAACTCAGTGATCAGGACTCTCTTAGATGCTTTTGGACATTTTTTGATCAAAGTTGTCCTGCACTAGAGGGTGTTTTGAGACTCTTATTTGGATTAGCACGCCAAGGTTAGCATTCGCTAGCTAAGTGGACATTTTGCCGGAGGAGTTGTGAAGCTAATCCAGCTCACTACAGGGACCGCTCTTTATTGCCCGGCCTGGAGGTGAAGTTTGGTCACTGGAGGAGTGCTACGGGACTGCTTGTGGATTACATCTCTTCCTGGACATTGCTGACGGTGAGCCAAGGCCTGGAACAGCAGACGGGTGAGTGAGCGCACCGCCATCTTAGACACGTGTTTCCCCATCTTCATATGAACAGCTCCTTTTTTTTTTGGTTTGCTCATTGAGTTAAGCGGCCATTTCTTTGGGCCTCACCGCTCACAAAAGCACTGCTCAGGCCTGCAACGGTTAACGTTTTATAGTTAAATAAGCTGGCTGGTGTGCGTGCGTGTGTGTGTGAATGGTGAGTGGGCCCCTCACATGGTTTATTATTTATTACTTCTAAAGTCTTTATATTTTCATTGAGATATGTGTTCATTGGTAATTTACATGTTCAGTAAATTATCTGTCTGCAGTTAACTTACCCGTTTGGTCAGTTTGTTTAGTTTGTGTGTGTGCGTGATTGTGATATTGGTGTTATTATTGGATATTATTATGGATAGAGTTAGGTGGTTGACTTTTAATTAGTCTTTAATACTACCACAAGTAAGAACCTAGGAGGCCCTTACCTAGAACAGTGGGTAATGGTGGGCTGCATGTAACACTTGATAAGAGAATTTTCTTTTGAAGTTTACTTTTATGAGAGGTCTTTGAACCATACCTCAGATTATGATAAACTACACTGGACCTGTGATGGATTTCTCTCCACCAGCACAATCTAACACAAAATGAATGCAACTGGAAGCCAAAAAAAAAAAAAAACTTGGCTGAAAAAAGGAGAAAAACAGGCTTCCTGAGCAAAAAGCACAAAAATATCAGACTCTGGTTTTCAGGACGCCATAATTGATGAGTAAACAGGCTCACATAAATAAAGCTCCCATGCTGACTAGTCCACTGCTGAGGGTCATTATATCTCTGTGAAAAACTGAACAAACAGTGTCACCCAAACAAGGCTTGAAACACGAGGATCTGGAGTGCTGCATTTCACAGTATTAAAAAGAACATCTACTATCTGATCCATCTCTCATCTTCTCTCACTTCACAGTTACTCTTTTACTACAATCACACATAGCAATGTGGATTAGACTTTGCAAGGCATCTGTAGCCTGGAGACACTGAAACTAAAAGACTTATATAATTGATTGAATAAATTAATCTGAACAAAATTTAAGCATTACATTTCAATAAACAGCCTACAATAAAAATATCTTCATACCTCAATTTACATACTTTGGACAAAATATTAGACACGCTGTTTCTTTTAATCGTTTCATTTTGCAAATTGCTACTAAAGGTAGGACATTCACTGCCCTTCAGTAATCAGAGTAAGAAATGGCAATACTAGATTACATTTGTGACTAACGAATCATTAAGAGTAACAATAGTTTTCCGCTGGTGAGACCAGTTGCTACAAATGTTCATATCAGCTTCTGGTAAAAACTTCTGATCCTTTACTCATTCCACATCAGTCATGCAGACACGATGCTACATGCAACTGGGGAAACATTTCTCTTTCTATTTAGAGCAAAAGTGCTTCAAACAGCAATATACCAGGCTCCAAATAAGTCTGATATCCTCAGTGGCCGTGGCTGAAGGAGCTGGATTCATCTTAAATTCAACACTAATACCTCTGGCCAGATGCTCAGGGAGCCAAATGTCAATGACAATGTGACACGGCGGAGGAGGCAGTAATACATTACTCTGCTCCTTGCTCTGGCAACGGGCAAGTCCCCAAATAGGATGGCAAATCAAATGCAGCTGCAAGTTTGTTTTGCTTGTGAGGGCCAAAAAACTTTTACAAAACCCAGTGGAATGCATCGACTTGATTCCCATTTTTTGCACACCAATGTGATTTATGTTTTCAGCAGAGCTCTGTAAAGTAAACTCAGCTAATATTAACAAAATCTGAAGCAATTAGTCGCTATTTACTCTGATTAAACTTGAAAATGCCAAATGCGGCGCTGAGCCTCACGTCGCCTGCTCGGCTGCAGAGGCACGAGGCGATAACAGCGGCAGAGACGGTGATGTGACAGAGGGAGGGACAGGGAGACAGAGAGGCAGCCAAAAGGCAGCGAGACGGAGAGACAGACAGCGACAGTGAAAGACAAGACAAAGACCAAAGGATCTCTATCAGATAGGAAGAAAGATAAAAGCCGGGGCAGACAGCTGCTGGCGGCTGCATCGCGACACCCGGCGAGACGATATGTCACTGGCAGAGGTAGGACAGTATGTGAGGGCACTTCTGATGCTGGCTCGAATCCGCTCTCTCTTTGTTGTCGGCCAGATGAGAAAGCAGGGCTGTCCTATACTCCAGGGTGCTGGAACCAGCCATATACATTTTTTATCTTTCACCAAATGACACTGTTGTTTAAAGATTAAACATCCTCTGTCACAATCGCATATTTTGAATTTTTTATCCATTAAAGAAAATCCCATCAACACTATCTTAGATGTATCTCTATTCACCTTTGGCCTCATGTAGTATGCATGGGTCTATGACTGTGCAAATAGTCCATCCACCCCTTTGCACAATTGAGGTTCAATATAGGTTTTGTGGCACAACAGAGCTAAAACTTACCCGGCTTTTCTCTGGAAGTTTGGCTGTATTTTTCAGATTCTTTGGTCATGCTTGAGGGCTCAACATTTCTTCCTTTGCAACTTTGCAACTGAAAGCTTAACACATCTCTGGCATGGTTTTGAAAAAAGGGAAACTTCAATTGGACGTAGCTACACCTGGCTTCTCTTCTGACACCGGCTCGTCTCACCGTAGCCCCACCCTGCAAGTTGAAGGGATTTGTTCTTCAGGTATATGGACATTTCTGAGATTGTCGGTCTAAACTGCATTACCAAGGTGGACGGGCTCAACCATGACGTTGACTTTTGCATTATTTTGCTCATGATACAAAAAATACAAAACACCAAATGGAAATGCTAACAAGGTTAAAAACTTGATTTCAATAGAGAAGGAGTATAAAATTGTATAACAGACAGGAGTGGAAGTAATAGATTACATTTAGTCGTGTTACCATAACAACTTATAGCACAACTATCCAAAACTGTCAAGCAGCAAAGCTCAGCATTATGTCTTGTTTACTCATTCTTTGATCAGGTTGATTTATATCAATATGTTCCATTTAACCATCAACGTATAGGAGCTTGTAATGGTTTGGTTCTCTTGTGTTTAATTGTTTATTTTCAATGTATCTTGAGTCTTTTACTCCAGTGTTTTTGGTTTTGTCTTTTTGTTCAGGCTTTGCTTCAGTGGCTGGAGGTGTGGTCTTCAGGTGCTGGGGCCTCCTCTCCCTTCTCACAGCTGTTCCTCATTCCTCCTAATGACTGGCAGCTTTAAAAGCTCTCTGGTTCCACCTGCAAGCTGCCAGATCATCCCTCACTCTCGTCCTGCGCTCCCTTTCTAGTGTTCTGCATCTTCAGTTGTTCTCCCTGTTTCCCAGTGATCTAGTGTTCCCTTTTTCTCCAGTGTCTTCAGTGCTCTGTCCTCATTTATCCTTCATGTCTCTGCCATCCAGCCTCAGCACCCACCTACCAGCCTTCAGCTACTGAAGCAACTCCTCACCACATGGACTTCTCATTGTTGGTCACTTTGGAGCTTTTTGTGTTGAATAGATCTGTTTCACTTATCCACCCTCGTCTGTGACTCGCTTTTGGGTCCAGTTAAAAACTGAAAATGTGACAGGAGCTGCTTTTGTTAAAATATCATTTAAGTAATTTATCAGTACACAGTTTGTTGTGTCAATACTAGCTTTGAAAAGACCCCAGACTGATCCAGATTGATCAGGACCTCGATCAGTTACTTATAAGATGGAATCGGTTGAAAACACCATCTTTGTTGCCATAATTTCTTTAAAGCAATAACTAACATTGACTAACATGAAAAAAAATACTGTACACAAAATCTCTTTGCATCCCATTAAAACACGGGTCACACTTTGCTGAGCACAACAACGAACGTGACTGCTATTCCTCCAGGAGCCTCACAGAGTCTTTCCACGTGACCCAACTTTCCCTCTGTTGCACTTGTGCCTAAGCAGATTTGCTACGGGTGACACCGCTATTCTTGCCGAGCTTTGATCAGGAGTATTACACCAGCAGACAGAGCGGAGACGCCCGCTCCCGACAACAGGCAGAGTCAGACTGAGCCGACCCAGAGGAGCGCGGGGAGAAAGTAGGACTTCTCCCCTGAGACGAGGTTTAAGCTCCACGAGGCGGCTGAGCTAAATGGAGTGACACCATGTCACCGTCTGACACACGAGGAAGAAATCCTGTCACGCTTGAAGCTGCAGAAACAAATCAATAAGCTATATTTGATTTACTTCAAACTGGGGTTTATAATGTTGGATTAGCATTTTAAAACCTGACATTTTTTGGAAAGCATGCATGCTTTCCTCTACAGATTTTATACACACACAACGTCTCTAATAGAAGACATCAGTAATCAAGTCCCTTCTGTGTTATAAAACTTCACATCATAAAAAAAACCCCCACTGAAAACAACAGCCTTGTAAGCTGATTTCTGTGGCCTGACAGGGAAGAGAAAAGCTTTTATGATTATAAAAGAGCAGCTGACGCTTCTGTCTGCCAGCGAGCATGGGTGTGAGACATGTCTGGATGACTGATGGGCTTTGAAAAGCTGCAGCCACAGTGAGCACGAGCAGGACCGAGAGCCGTTGAGGAGTTTATCTGCTGTAGATGCTGAACATAAACCTGAGCATCACTTTCAGTCTGTGATAAGTTTGCACCTTTTGTAAACAGTGTTAAATAAACCAAACAAAAAAATTGCAGCATTTGTTGTCATTAGTGTAAATCACGTATGAGTTTAAGTTTTGCTTTACATTAAATCAACCCTGTGGCTGGAAAAACTTGTTCAATATTTAATATAGTAAAAAGGAAATTCGGACAAAAGAGATTTCGAGTGGATAAAATGAATGTGTTGCTTAAAGGAAGGCTGTTCTCCCTCTATTCACTCCCTCCTTCACAGGTATTAATGTGATTCAGCTGGGCCCTCTGAGCAGCACAAAGACAAAGAAACACAAGTGCACGTTGCCAAAGGAAGAAAAATTACTGATGAGCTGAGGATGAAACAAGGTCAACTCGCAGCATTTGTCTTTTGTTTGGAGAAATACCAAGCCAAAGGAAAATACTGCAACTGAGGCCGGGTTTGAAACTGTAAGGAAGCATATGATCATATGTGACTTTTCCTTTTCAACTTAAAGTGTTGGTAAAGCAGCCAAAGGCCAGCTATCTCTATGAAAGACTTCTATAAAATGTGACTCACTGTTTACATCTTACATGATCAGAAGGTTTATCTTAGCTTATCTTAGCAAAGAGTAAATATATGCATTTGTATATTACAGTTTTTTTTTAAATACTTAGAAAAGGTGGTTATACTTTCCATGGTGAAATGTATATTTTCTCTCCAGTTTCTCATATCTTTGAGATGAAACTGAAGTATTTCTTATTAACACACTGAAACTTCTGATTTATTCTTATGCAGACTGATGAGAACACATTTGGTATTTCAGAAAACTAATTAATTAGTCCTCTTTCTTTTTATTGCCTGTATTTGTGCATAAATTAAACTGACTTTCTGCACTGAACAGCTTCTTGCATCACTACTGAGCTGCTTGTGAAGCCGACTTCTTTTTATTGAATATTAGAAAATGAAACTATCACTGTCTACTGTAACATACTTACTTGATCTAATATGGAAATCTAACATAAGGTGTTTTTGATTCGGCAACTCTTCAACAAATTTATATATCTCCGTAGACCTTGTATGTCAGAATGACCAGCAAAGAACAGGTCAAAGACCAATTACATGTTTCATTAGTGGCAAGTGCTCAAGTCCAGAGGCCAATTCAATCAGCTCACAAAGCAGACCTGTGCCTGCCAGGACGTCAACCTTGTAAATGAATTCTACTTCTCAGAATTATGAATATAAAAGAGGAAATCAATAATTTAAGGTTTTCAATATGTTATGAAGGGAAAGAATGGAGCGGGCGAAATGTCAAGTGCCAGCAAAATGGAGATTCAGTGTGAGCGGGCTGAAAGGTCTCAGAGCTGCAGAGACAAAGAACAGAAGTCATTAACCTGCAAATGTGCCACTTAGCTACATTTTCATTATAATAAATGGATCCACGCACCATCTAACCTCGCGGCAGGAATGTGGATGCAGAAGTTCCCCTTGTTAGTTGTGTGACAGTGTTTCCAAATGTGTGCAAATGCACAGTCCTCATTATCATGATCTCCTCTGTGACATCTGTGCCAATTGTTTCCAGAGACATGGACTTGCTCAGTGCTAGTCTGTCAGTCAAACTGATATCTTGTCAGTCTTCATGTTAGTGCTTGTAAACACAGTTCCACTCTTTCAAATCTGTTTCTTTGGTCTAAAGGAGCTTCTGTTCTTTAAAATATTCTCCTCTCTGTTCACATCAAGTGCCAAGTGCATCGACTCTAGACAAGACAGATATTTTTCATATTTCAAATTTAAGGCCACGATAGAGCACAGAGGAAGAAAACACATGTGCAAACGCTCAGAAAACACCTAAAGCCAGATAGAGCACAGAGTTTACTGACTGATACAGTCACACCGTGTGGGAGGAGGTGACCTCTGCTGAGATACCTCCACTTTGATCCAGTGTTTCTTCTGCCGCTGTTCCGAGCCCAACAACATCTCAGATCCAGCGCTAATGTCTTGACATGCTGCAGGCTTATTAACACTGCAGACGCTGAATGGATTGTGGTAAAACAAGCTGCGCCGTGCAAACACACATCGTAGGCAGGAGGCACCAAGCTTTGATAGCACTCTTGCACAGACGCACTTAATTGTTCTGGTTCTGCCAAGGAAACGATCAGCAGGTACTTCCTCCATTGTAGATGTGCAATGTTTATTCCAATATGCTGCACAGTCTGTGTTAGAGTTTGGGCTTTGCCGCTTCCTTTCCTCGTGTTTCCAGTTGTTTCCCTCCCCCTGCCTGCCCATCTGATCTTCTGCAGCTGCTGGGCCTCTTCACCTGCACCTAATCTCCAATCAAGCAATGCAGTAGTTAACCCTGGTTCAGACATCCAGACTCCACCACATCGTTCAGTCTCTGTTGCGTCTAGGCCTCTTTTCCTCAAATGACCTCTACATCATTTGTATTGTTGGTGTATTTTCCTGTGCTTCAGATCCTCCATGCCAGCTCCACCACAATTCAAGTTTCAACCTGCCTCGCCTCAGTCTTCAGCAGCCCGTTCGGTCATCCACTTTGAGCTCCTCTGCCTGCCCTGCTCAGCAGCACCCGTCCACTTCAGCCAGATCCTCCAGCCAAGCCTTCAGCCTGCTTTTCATCTATCAAAATAAACTGCTAAAAACCATTCTGTCTCCAAGTTGAGTCTGTCTTTGGGTCCTAATATTGAACTGCTCTAACAGTCTGGCTATTTTACTGTATGGAAGCATTTAGAATGTTCATTTCAATAGTAGTTTTCCTTTCCCTTTACCATGTTTATGAACAAACAAATAGTGTGTTTAAAAATTCTTTCTTGCAATAACTGATTTTCTGGGTGGCATTGAGATAGTGTATCATCACCTTTTCATTTGATATGACACTTATTAGTAAATATTTGGAGTTGTGTTTCTGGCAACCTGATAAAGTCCGACGTTCGTTAGTGTGTTAGCATGCAAGCACATAAAGTGCAGTTAAGTGTGATGGAAATTAAGTTAGGTTTATGGGTCATCAAAGGTCAAAGCTTTGGCCTGATGATGGCGCTAGATAAAGAGTCAGAGGAAGTAATTACGATTTATTCGGAGGGCAACTTGAATGTGAAGCAAATTTCAATGACAAAACAAAAATGGCAACCTCATGGTGGCACAAGAGGAAAAATCAGGGTAGTGAGATATTTCGGTCTGGACCAAAGTGGTTGGTCCTACATTTCTCGTAATGCAACTTGACAGAAAGTTTTGTTCGAATCCTCCTGCCTGTTAAACGCCCACGGCTTCATCCCTGCAGTCTGCAAGGTGAGCTTTCTGTCTCAAAATCCAAGCTGACATAACCACCGAATGCATCGTCATTACTATATTTGTTGCAATTGTAATTCTGGCTGATGTTTACTTCTGAATAAAGGAAGTTTACTCAGTGTTTTACCCCCAGACTTTTCATACAGTTTTGCTTTTCATTGCAGAATTTTTGAGAAATCAGCTTCTGCACCATCCCACTGTTCCTTTTTGGTTGCTTGAAAAATTACCTTTGGAAAACACAAGAGCAACATGCTGTTCCACAAACAAAGTCATAATTACTGTGGATAATCCTCAGAGCTTGCCGTGTTTTCACTAAAATCCAATTTGTTTTTGTCATTAGACAAAATGAATATAATTAGTGTTAATGTTCAAATGTCACTTCATGTGTTCATGTAGACGCCACCTACGCTTTTTCAGAGGCCACTCACTATTCTGCTCGTACATTTACTGTAATTGAAAACCATTTTCACGCTCTTTCTATTTCAAACAAAAGCTATAAGGTCCTTCTGTCTGGATGATAAAAGGATTGCAGGACTGTGATAAAAAGCCAGAGTAACCACAACAAAAAAATAATGACGCCTCTGCATTTGTTCGTGCCAGTTAGAGATAAAACACTCCAAAAAGGACAAAAGAGATAGAGAGTGACAGAAAAACAGTTTTTTGTATGTGTTGGGTTTTGTGTGAGTGTTTCTGTGAAAGATTAACAATATTTGTCTTCGACCAGCTTTTTTAAACAAAGAGCTAAAACATATCTCAGTGCACAAAAGTACAACTTGGAAGAGAAAGGTAGCAGTAATATCTGCAAACTCAGGGAAATGAGACGTTTCCCAGAGCTTGTTTTTACAGAAATGTGAAGCTGTGGTGTCAATAGTTGCTGTGACTAACGGGAAAAATGATACAATAACACAAAAACAACGTAGACAATGATTGGGTGACTCATTTTGTCCAAACACAGAGCTGACCCATAGGTTCCCAGAATATCTGATAAGTATCATACTCTGAAAGTTTTTCGGGGAAAAAAATGTAAGTGACTTAGTGTATGAAATAAAAAAAAGCCCTGAGGTTGTGAAAAACTTCACAGAAAACTTTGAACACTGCATTTAAGATTGCAAATATTTTTCCTGGAGCAGAAGAATCTTTGTTCATTTCAGAACAACTTTTTATGTCGCATATGTCTCTTTTAATACAGTGCACCACTATAGATCCAAAGCTCTGTAGGCTATTCCAAAACTTGTCTTCAAACTGGCCTCATAAATGGATTATAAACTAAATATTCCTGCTTTTCATACATCACTAACACCATGTGCTCATTGTGGAAGACAAGAGAGCTAATACATGCCTGTATTTCTTGGATACTCATTTAGAGTACAGACTTGCAGTTCAATAAGTTGAAGGGACGGCTGAGCACTTCAATATGTGGCAAAGCTGTCTGTCATATTTCTAAATAGTTCACGGTGAACGCTGAAAGAAGAGAGGCCGTCAGTAAATCATATTTTCGTTCTGAGAGTGTCTGAAAGGCATTGACATTTGTCAGCCCCCTCACAGGTAAAACACATCCTTCAGCAGAGATGCAGCAAACTCAGAACATAAAAAGCACTTTTCTGTTGAACAGGAGCGAAAGAGGTGTTATGTAACAAAGAGCAACAAGATGAAGAAGACATGTCTGTCTTTTTTTTCTTCCAACACCTCTGACATAAATCCATCCACTAAAACATCTATTTTGTTTATTCCTTCTGGAAAATTGCACCAACAACAAAACAAAAAAAATCAGGCATCTTATAAGACGTCTTCGCTCATCCTGCTTGTGTTTGAGTCAGTGTTTGCACGCGCATAATCCTCCCATCTGCTTTGTCACTTTGCAGACATCAAAGTGAGTGGAAATGTCCACAGAAAGCAGATGAACACTGGAGGATCATCTTTCCTCCGATGCTCCGCTCCGCTGGCTGCATCATATACGACTGCACTCAAGGACAGGCAGTAATTTACTGAAGCAATGGAGCGGACATGCTAAAATGTTCCACGCAGGAAACCAAATTACAGGTGATGTATGAGTAACAAGGTGCTGAATGAAGATCACGCCCTCACTGACGGTGGAGATTAATCCACGATGTTTTCCTTCATACAACTTCCCTGAGACCAACTTCTAAAATGTCAAAGTCTCCACTGATATTACTGGTATTTAAATTCATATCCCTGCATTATTTACTGACAGTTTCTCTCATCACCATCTGGCGCGCTGGTGCCATGACATTTAACTAACAGCTATGTGGCAGGCGGGCGGCCATTTCATTTGAAGCCAGACCATGCCCCGGGGACAGACACAGAGAGAGATGAATGAAAGCACACAGATGAAGGTTTCATCTCTCTCGTCGCTTTCATTGCGTTTCTACAACACGTAAGCGCGATCAAGCACTGGGGCGTCGGCACGTGCGAAACACACCCACAGAGATGTAAGAGCAAATGCAAGGTACAAAGTAATACAACATCTAACAATCAGCATCAAAGCCAGGCTGCTCAATGAGAAACTTTTTATTACAGTATATCTATAGAGGATTTACTCTAAGCTGGGTTAGAGGATCGATCTGAGCAGTCAATGTGAAGCAGAGAGCTAGTGTCCTATGAGACTGCTTCTCTTGGATCAGAGCCTGAGTGCCGATCGGTTCTAATGCCATGAGAACGATGAAGATTTTCTACATCTGTGTGCAACTTCAGACACAATATAACTTGAGCCGATGTCTTGCTCAAGGACACATCAGCAGATCAAGTCTTACCAACTAAACGGCAAAATCCGTTGTTTGTCGTCGCCTTTGAAAGTTTGAAGAAAGAAGTTTGTCAGTGAATTCTGTGCACCACGCATGAAACTGCAATGTCAATCATCAGTATTTTTACATTTACAATAAATGCAGTTTGCAGATTGCTCATAGTGACAAACCCACAGAAAATCATTACCCAACTCTCTAACTTCCCTTTAGGTCTATGGAGCAATTTAGCATCTTTCAGCAT
This sequence comes from Centropyge bicolor, assembly GCA_037975185.1. Classification (NCBI taxonomy): domain Eukaryota; kingdom Metazoa; phylum Chordata; class Actinopteri; family Pomacanthidae; genus Centropyge; species Centropyge bicolor. The sequence goes on along the minus strand of JBBMOC010000092.1, from coordinate 374,157 downwards.
ATTGTTTTGGTTATATGTAACTTTTCTGTTTTGATTCAGTCTCACCTTGCCTCCTGGTTTAGCACCATAGTGGAGCATATAGCAAATAAAGAGCTGGATATTTCCCTCAGTTTTGTGTTTACAGCTTGTTGCACTGCTCCAAAATACCAGTTAATGCAGGTTTAAGGTTTGGTTAGGTTCAAGCACAACATCCACTTCCTGCAGCTGGAACAACATCACACGACCTCCACCTTTCCTTCTGACAGAAAAACATCATTCACACGGCTTAAAAAAGGTCCTCGTCAGGTACACGCCACTCATAGGTCTGTTTTGCCATTTGAACAGACGCTGACAGATTTTCTGGCGAGGACAGTCTCTCACCAACATCGCAGTTCGGCCCGACATCCTAAAGCTGACGGCCAATCTCTCTAATCCCCGGAGCGGCCTGCTGCCCTTTCTAAATGGTGCGTTTCAGGTTAATTGACAGACAAGAGTGCAGCGAATTGTTCTGGGTTTGACAATATTTCTGATTCCCATTAACGGCAAACGATCCCAGCTTGGAGTGATAGCGCCACGGGAGCCGGGTTGCTTTTTTTAAACAGAGTAAACTAGACAAATGATTTGCAACAGAGAGCCTAAATGGACTCTCACAGCCTCCCTGAAGCACTGCTCCTGACAAGAAGACATTCATCACGTTACTAAATGGCTTGTATATTTCTGCTACAATAGCTTGCACTAACAAATACTTGCCTCGGCGTATTACATAAACAAAGATTTGTGGCGCTGACCATAACAGATTAAATGAAACACCTGAGTAACTCTAACGGCCTCTGATGTAAGCTGAACCTCGAGATGCATGTGTATAGATTAGAAATGAAATGTACAGATTTAAAGAAATTACACTTTTAACCTCAATCCACTTAAAACACAATCACACCATCCAAAGCTGACATTTCAGATGAAAGATGTCGGGATTGTTTTGACTGATGCTCTCCTCTTTCTCCCTCAGATGACGGACAGCTCCCACATGACGTTAATGCTCGGCTTGTCTAAATGTCTCCCACAATAGCAGGACAGACAATAATACGCCGCGGCGAGGAGCTGGTCTGAGGGCGGCAGAGGAGAGAACCATCGTTTCTCCCTCTCTTTCGCAGCGGCATTCATCACCATTAGCGTTCATTAACATGAGTTAGTGCTCGTTAGGCAGCGGTGTGCCAGCAGGCATCTGTAGCTCGCCGCCAGCGGATCTCCCCTCGCTGTAATAGACGTTGACTGAATGCGAGAGTGGCGGAGGGACGTGGGGATGAGGGAGGGAAGGCTAAGCAGGAGGAGGGAAGGACCTGTCAACGTGTGTCTCCTAAGATTACCTCAGTCTACCCTCTGGGAGACTAAAAGGTGGTTTTGAATAATAAACTTCAACAGTGTTTGTGATGAAGTGAAAAATTACACCCATATGGAAATACATATGGAAAGAGTCTTTTGGTCTATTGGAAGCAGAAAAAACAAGTAACTAATAATGAGGGTGGTGAGTTTCCATCCACCTGTTTTTATGTGCATCCACAATTTGCACATAAAAAAGTGGAAATGCCAAAAATCTTGACACAGTTTTCAAGGCTTGGCTGAGGTGAAGTTGTTTGATGAAAGCAAAATGTGACACAGAAAAAAAGTACAATGAGTCCTGACATGTACAGGAAGCATGTCATTTAAAGATCCAGACGAAAAATAGAAAACATAAGATCTGGGCGAAGCACATGAAACAAACACAAATGCTGTGTTTCTATTGAGTTTCCTTCATTGTTTTGACTGTTTGAGGTTTGACTGGCACTTTTCACATCATCTCTTCTTCTGCAATTGGATTATGTCATTGGAGAATTAGCGCCACCATCAGTTTATCTCTATAAAAGGTCAAATTTGACAAAACAATTAACAAACCATATTATAAATAAATCATAATATTAGAGTTTGTTGGTAATAAAAATAGTTGTTAGTTGCAGCTCTGCACTGGATTGGATTAAACTTTCAACACTATCATATTATGGGGCATACTTATAAACTCATGAATTGTATGAGAACAACAGTGTGACGTTTGTGGAGACGGATCCTGAACCGACGCAAGCTGGACCATGAAGACAAAGACTAAATGTCCTCCCTCGCTTCTGCTACCGCCTGCCCGAAATATCAGCATCCTTCCTGTCCACCCTCTTCCCTCTCCTCGAGGTGCTGTTCAAATGTGGACCTAAAAGAGCACATTTCCCTACTTTAATGACCTCTCAGGGCAGATGGGCACGCCGTGTTTCTCCGGCGAGGGACCCTTTTCTGCCCTGAAAGAGGGGAAGCTGATGGCCGGTGTCAATTAACGCAGTTGAAAATTGCCACCCCTCTTGTTGCAGGTGCACTTACAGCACAGGGGGAAACAGCAGGTGTGATGACATGGTGACACCAGCTGGCACGACTTCAGCATCACTGTCAGTGGCGGCGTGATGAAGGAGGGTTAATGGAGGAGATAGATGTTTTGGAAAAGCTGTTTTAGACTACATTTATAACGTGGTGCTGTTTCGCCTGTTTTCCCAACAAAAATATAGTCTTTTTCCTTTTAATACAGTAGGATGGTAAAACACATTTTCCTTATTGATTAAGATATGAATTATTTGTTTTATCGATCGGAAGAATGTTCTCACAGTTTGACTTCTCTGTATCCTTTCAAATCCTCCCTCCCTGCGGTGCTTATATTCATTTTTATTTCCTCTCTTGCTTTATGTTATTATCTGTTTTTATATTTGCTTCTATACTTTCACTGCTTGCTTTAGAGTTTGTATGGATACAAACAACTGCAGACAAGTGATCTGAATAAAACACAACCAAAAACCCACTGACTGGCCATTATAGAGGAAAATGCAGACTGCAACAAATAAAACCTTCGTTGCTTGTGTCAGGTTGATTATCTGCTCTCTTATATTGAACTTTCATTTTCTTTTAATTAGCTGAATCGATAAAGGGAATATGTCTGGAGTAGATTGTGATTTGATTTGCAAACTACTGTGCTGCGCAGGACAGACTGCATCAAAATAAAGCTTACAAGATTATATAAAAGCATCTTTAAAGTTTAATTTCATGTATCTATCTGGTCATGGAAGGAATAAAACCCCCTGTGCTCCTTTGCACAAGTGCTCAGGTGCTTCTTATTACTTCCATCCTTCATCATCTAATCTGGTCTCCTGTCTCCAGAGAGCACACAACCAACATTTAACGGCCCCGACAAGCAGGGACAGGCGCCACAGTGGCTCAGTGGTCACCATGGACCTTTCTGGCCATTTTCAGTTTGCATGTTCTTCCCCTGACGGTTTCCTCTTACACTATAAAGTCATTCATCTCACGGCTGCTGAGCAAAACAGCGGCCTCAGGTCTGGAGCTCGCTCTACGAGTCAAATGCAGATGACAAATTTCCCTGCAGGGTCTAATAAAATATAACTTAACCCAACTAAAGTGCGCAATTGAAGCCATTTCTTTTCTGTTTAATAAACTTGGAGGTGAGGTGCTCTGGGAAACAGGCACAGCAGATACAACCCTTCAACTCTCTTTGATTACCATCTAAGATTTTAACCAAGGTCTTCAAGCTGAACAAAAGCATAATCCAGGTTATTTTCAGTGGTTTACAGAATTCCAATTTTCAGTGAAGTTGCGTGGAAGCCTGTAGCTCTCATCTTGACGGCAACGCATGCAGCTAAAGCAGGTGTGTTATAAAAAGTGCAGTGAAAGAAAGATAACTCCATGATTATATTTCTACAGCTGGATAAAGGTTTCAAGGAGAACTGGTGTAGTTGCCAGATGGTTAAAAACTACCGAGTCGAGTGTACTCTATTTGCCGTGAGAAACTTCGCCGGGCGTTGTCTCCAATTATCGTGGCTATCCTGGTGAGTTAGCTTGTCTGTGTTAGCTCATTAGCATGAAAATCTGTTGTGAAACAATTCGGCGTTATGTTATTTTATCCCATGAAGTTATAGAGCCAAAGCCAGTCAAGATATTGTGTGTGAATTAAGATAACAAAATGACATATTGTGGTTGAAATTTATGAGTTGCTTAGTCGCCCATGTGTTTGACTTAATTACGACCTAGAAGCTACATGCTAAGCTATGTGCTACAGCCACCGCTTTGGCTCGGATGAGCTCACAATATCTCGAAATCACATTCATTCTCGCCCTTTCCTCCTCCTCCTATTTGATCTGCTGTTTTTCTTTGCCCCATTTTTTCTTTGATCACTTCTGATCAATCTGTGTTTGTTCAAGCATTTGTCACACGGGCTGACTTTGATCAAAAACATGGTTTAATGATGTTGCCAAAAATGACAATGACGCTCAGTATTTTGTCATTACAAAGGCATCATCCAGTCATTCATTCACACACTGATGTGTTAGATGTTACTGATCACTTGGGGCCATGATCTAGCCACAGCCTTTCGATCTGTAAAAATCAATTTGCTGGGCCAAGATAAAGTTAATTAAAATGAATATTTCAAATCACCATGTCAGGCGTGACATTTGGTGCACATGTTTATGACAGAATGAAAATGTCTATTCATGAAAAGTATGAAAAGGAAGTGAGAGAAATTGCTGGATCCAAACAAAACATTCAGAAGTTTCTATACAATTAGAACAAAGGGCAACAAAATGTGACCTACCTGTATGTTGTCGAAGGAGGATTTGTTGGTGACGTCATACAACAGAAGCAAAGCTGGAAGAAAAGGAGAGAAGCTTAAGTGGATCGTTTCAAAATTCATGACTGCAAATCATTTTATATTGGTTTGGTGGAAAGAGTTCTTGGTGAATGTTTAATTTAATCTTTCATCTTGATGTCTCAACTCCCCTTCAAATTAAATTATGAAGGAGTTCATTTTCACTCTGGGCACAGGACTGATTAATTTAAATTCTCTCTATTGACCTGACAAAGTCCTGCATCACAATTGGCAGGACTCAGACAGACCAGAGTTACGACTGTAGGTCATGAATTCACTGTCTGTTTTATTCACTGACAAGTTGAAAGTTTGTCCTTCATTTGTGAGACACATTTTAAGCCCTGTTGAAATGACTTTGATCAAGGTTCAGTCATTTTTAGCTGTTCTTCAGGGATCCTTGTGCCAGCTGCATTTTCTTAACAACTCAGTATCTTGGTCTTCTTATTAATTTATATATAACCATGCAAAATTACTGATAGTAGGCCAATTATACAAATAAATAATAAACTTTATTTCTGTAGTGCCCCCAAGGTACTTCATAAGATTCAATACCATATAATATAGAAGCAATGATAGCACATCATACAGAAACAAAACAACAAAATCATAAAAAAAAAAGATTAAAAAGCATCATACACAGAAAATGCAGTGAAAAAGAAGAGAGAAAAAAATATAAAACATACACAACATATACAAAAGACAACATTAAAACATTTGAATAGATGTAATAAAAAAAATTGTAGGGCAATAAAGGCGTTTGCATAGTCCACAAAAAAATAACTTCTGAGCTAAGTTCAGAGTTTTTAATGGTTTACCTAATGTTAGGGACAATGAACATCGCTGATTTACAGTAATAACCACAAAAAAGCAGACAATTTCCACAACCATTTTGTTTTTCCACCACCATCAGGCATGCTTCTCTTTATTTATCAAACGTCCCCTTTTTTTGTCCAATGCTTTGCACTGACACCACTACATGAGACTACATGAGGTATCATATGAATATCATTACTCCAATAGTGTTGTTCACCATCATGTTTACTCTCATTATGATCGTAACTCAAGAAAAAATAACATTCTATTCAAATAACAGATATTAATCAGAGTGCTGCCCTAATCTGGAAAACAAGCATGTATAGAAACGGTATATATGCAATATGTTGAGTACTCAACTTAACAACATGAATGCCAGAAAATAAAATTCCATGTCCGTCTATGAGTCCACAGAGCAGCTCGCCCAGGGACTGCAGGTATTAGAAAGGCAGCGGAGGACAGTGCAGCTCAGAAAGGTGGCGTCCCTGGAAAGATGAGCGTGATGCAGACTGACAGCTGTGTAATAAAGCAGAGCTCTGCTGGTTTTGTCCTGGAGGTGTTTCTCAGTCTTTTGCTATCTGTTATCACTCAATGGTTGAAGTCAGGACACAGAAAATCATAAACTGCTGCCACTGTTGCAAAGACTGTGTTTTTGTGCAGATTCTCGCATTAACTTTTGCAAGCATTAAAAATCCTTTCCAAAAGCTGTTTTCTATTAATAATGTTCCAGACTCTGTAAAAGTCCGCCTCAATTGTCATTTGTAAAAATTAGCTAATCAAGTCATTCATGTACACTTTGTGTAAAATATACAGAGTCTCTGTTTTTGGAAACAATGGGCTCAATCAAGAAGCCTCGTTATACGCAAGATTTACTGGCAAATGGAAGTGTGAAATTGAGGTTTGGAGGAGGAGATGGACAGAGATTGCGAGCACAGAATAGAGAAAGACTTGATGAGAAGGAGAAGGAACAGAAGCTGGGATGAAAAGTAATAAGACAACAAAAGGAGAGACAGCTAAATTGGTGAGACAAAAATGACAGCAATGAAGGGCAAAGATAAAAATAACGACGGAAGAACAGCAACAGGAACTGGAGAAAACTTTATGATGAAGTTTGTGTGTCTCTTCTTGGCCTTCACACACTCGCTAACACTGCATCATTTTCAATCTCACATTGAAGATTTCATTTACAGCCTTTTGAAATGTTTTCATTTGTTCTTCCCTCACGCATCCTGGATTATGTGAATCTTTTTATGATTTCATGTTGAAGCTGATTTTCAATGCTCGTCACTACATTACATGATGCAGAAAGAATGTAATTATATGGCTCATATAGCATCAAACATTACAAGGAAATTAAGCCTTTCTAGAAGAGTTAGGAATAGAGGAATAGTTGCCTGACACACAAATAATTGTTTTGTAAATGCGCCTCAAACATGCTATTGGTTAAAAAGGAAACTTTTAAAACATTAAAAAGTTAATGATTTTGCAATTTTCAATGATTGAATGCTTGATGTTGTACAGTAAATGTGCATGATTATTGGGATACATAATTTTGGATTTTTTTGCAGATATCCACTATGCCAACTCATTTTGGCCAAACGCCAATGCCAATACAGATACACACATAATATATGCAAATTTTTTTTTTCTATCTAATTGCAGAGAACATCAAGTCTCTCCTGTAGCAGAGTGGAGTAGCAAAAATATATTTCTAACCTTTGGGAGGGGAGCCTGTAACTGGACTATCAACTACCTGGAGTTGACAGATGTTTTTTGCATCCTAAATAGTTTCATCCCTCAGATTTCATCACTTCATCCAACATTCAGGTGCTGTCGGCTGAGCCATCTTCATATGACTAGTTTCTACTGGAGAGGGGAAAACAAACAAATCAAAGAGCAATCGAAACGAAAAAAGACTGGAAAAGATGGCACGATTTAATTTAATCTAAGCTTAACAAAAGTTTGCGTAGACATCACATATGCAAGAGCTTTCCATCAATCTGGGATGGGACTAATAAATGGTGAGGCAAAATTATTGTGTGGAAGGAGACTTATTGTCACAAAATCACAAAATTCTCACATAAAAAACGAGCTGGAAAATATCTGATGGCTGTCTACACCTTTTCTCCCACACAGCGAATACAGCACATATTCACCAATATCTAAAATAATCCTCCCTACATGCATCTCTCTCTCAGTCCTCTTCCTGAGTCCCACCGCCCTTCCACACACACATCTTCTCTATGAATGCACCAACACTTTATCTCTGCCTTCAGCTCTGCTCCGGCCCCCAGAACTTATGGCAGTGACAATTAGCGCCATTCATCACATTTCACCTTGGCTTTTCTGGAGGAGTGTGTGTTTGCATGTCAAACATTGTGCATGTAAATCTGTTTATGGTTGCAAAAGCACTGCTGGCAGGCATGTGTGATCTGCAAATCCTTTAGTGCCACTGTCATTAGCCGAAACATAAAGCTTGTTGCATATAAATATAACAGTAATAAACCATAAAACTGTTAGAGTAATCCACGACTGATCTTTTTAGGACCCTGAGCAGAATTTGATTTATAGCCAATGATGTAACTTAGAGCAGCTTCCTGGCCTCGAGTTATCATCATTTATTACTAAAAGCTTGAGGTGTTGTCAGACTTGGCAATGAAAAAACTCTGCCTTGGGAATTGGTGTTGCTAAAATTGGCAATATGTTGCTGGAGTCTGGTATGGTTCTGCAACACTGTGCTTACTTCAAGCAAACTCAAAAGTTTAGTGTGGTGGGGGTAAAACCAGCCAATCAGTGATCACTTGGGTAAAAGAGACAATCAATTAGCTGGATTAACCCTTAAAGTACTAATGTAGTGTTAACACTGGCCAACAAAAGGCGGTGGAGAAAAAAAGTGTTAGCAAAAAAAAAATGTATTTAATGCAGGATTTTAAACATGCAATAACTGATAATTTTGGCCACTTGGGGGCAGCAGAAACAAATTGCAAACACGAAATTTGAACATCACCTTTTAAATTGAATGAACTTGTTAGCAAATAGTTGCTTATTTATTTTTGGGCTCCACAGGGCATCAATGACCTTATCACACCATTGCTATTAAATTGTGATCATTAAGAACAAAGTCTTATGGGACATAATAATATAATCATTTTCAAATTCTACAAAAATGAAAAACAAATGTTTCCTAGACAACTGTTTTGTTTTTATCATCTGCCACACAGCAGTTGCAGATTCATATACAATTCAAGGCGTAGCTGTGACCGAGGTGAGCTGACATTTCACAGATACTTTGATGTACACAGCTGTACAACGCAGCTTAAAGCAGCAGCAAAAGTCACTAGGGCTTAACCTAAAACCTGCTTGTACTGCATGTTCACTGTAGGGATACATGGAAGGACACTTTCCAGAGAGAAACTTTAGTTTGTTTTCAGAGTTTACGAGAAGCGCACAGAGACAGAGAGTCGAAAGTTTACACACAGTGCGAAGGTATTCTGGCATCGTGGATCAAAATATAGGTGCTTTAGTTCGAACGAAATACTGAAAGCTGGGGAAACCACAGCCGCAGACCTTTTGTAGAACACTTCAGAGTCTTCAAAAACTCACTGACAGTGTGATGCTGAAACAGGAGTTTGCTCGGGTTAGACAGAGTCGAATCACAGTCAGCATTTGTTGGCTTGGTATCTACAACACGGGTGCGCAGGTGATGAGTGGAGGACTTTTTACTGTGGTATTGCCAAAGGTACACCAATAAAGTTTGAAGCCGAGATCCATCCTAAATATTTTTCCTTTCTACAGAAACACCAGAGGCCATTTCTAATTATTTTCTCACTCAGTCTCTAAAACAGACAGGCGAGAAGGTGCATTTAAAAGGTCACGTCTCTGATGTTGTGTGCAGATCCTTGATGTAACACTGAGCTCTGTGGTGCAGAGAGTGCAGCTTATACTGTGATATGCCTCGAGGTAGTGATAGAAATGTAATTGAAAATCCTGACACTGATATGTCTAAGGCAACAGTGCAAAGATGTGTGATGTGGTTTTCAGGCACTCCTGGGCGCCGCGCCTGAAACTCGACCTGCTAAAAGTCCTCTGGGGTCTCCTTCCTCCAGGAGCCAGAGATAAATAAATCCCGCTATAATTATGCAGGATAGCCGCCAAACCATGGCATCCGTAATGAGGATAATACACAGACACAGATCATTTACATTTGTTAAATCACATGTGTGTGGAGTCAGTCACACACACACACACACACACACACACGTGCATAACCTGTCACAGCTTAAGTTGTGTAAACTTAAATAGATTAAACAGACGCCTGGATCTAGACGGTAAAACTTGCCTTTGATCACACAGAGATTCCTGACTGCCCGAAGATTAAAAGACCAAACGAGGTGATGCATTCTCCATACATATGAGGGGACAAAATGACAAACACATACTGCAACACTGCGTGAATATCAAGTACTGAAAATGGAGCAGAGCTGCCGTTTCAGCCCCCTGAGAGAAAAGTCAGTCCTGCTTGGAAAGCTGTGTGTGTAAAGGTAAAAATCCTTCACTTCTTCCAGGCACATTTCATTTCATATCAAGCTGAATCACTTACTGTTTATGTTAGCAGTGTGTGTGTGTGTGTGTGTGATCTGAGAATGAGACCATGAGAAAACTGTATTTACACTCAGGGGTGCACTTGGTCCTCTATAATAGCTTCCTCATCTTTGGCTTTTTCATCAACCACCATGATTAACTGCTGATGACAGACACTTTATGTTCGCCTTTCTCCAAACATAAGCTCCCCTGAAAACAAAAGGTGAAAGATGACTAATCAGACGTTAATGTTTTTGTATTGCTCCGGGTCCAGGATTTGTGCCTCATGCATCATGTTACGTGAATCTGATTCAATCTATTTACTAAAAGCAGCTCGGCCTTGATTACCAGCTTTGTGAGAAAACAAAGGAGTGTTGCTGCTAAGAGCTTTCTAAATGAACTCGCATGCCTAATAATGACATCATGATAAAAAGTGGATATACACACATGCAGACTCCACACATACCCATCATCTGATTACAGATCATCAAAGGGTCCTATGAATCTTGAGTATGTTTTCCTTCCATCCCAGGAGAGGAGTTATAAAACCTCAGTGCTTATAACTCCGCAACCTCATCTACAACCTTCACACCAACATGGCTGTGAGTTATAACCAGTATAAAAACTTTATTTTAAGAATCCTCCACTTCATTGTGCCTTAATCGACAGGAAGAGTCACTAAAACTGCACTGTACTGTATTAGTCCGCTGAGTTGCATGTATCTGAAGGGCAACAGCAAATCGAGATTGCTCTTCCCCTCAGAAGTGAATCCTCTGTAGTGCAACAATCTCAAACCTGTATGCGAGTGTGTGCTTGTGTCTCACCGTGAGCGTCACGGTAGTAAGCATGAGTGACACTGCGAAAGCGCTCCTGTCCAGCTGTGTCCCAGATCTGCAGAGAATAAGAGAGGAAGGTAATCAGTGAACAGAGAAAGAAGTTTCTGTCTTTTTTAATAAGTCCTCTGTTTGCTCGCTCGTGCTGCTGGAGCTTGTTGTGAAACCCTCCCGTTCAATTTTCTTGGGTGATGCTGGATTAGAACTGGAATATGGAAATTGATATTGAGCAGTTCATTGTCTTATGAAGTCAGCGCTGAACAGATCTGTACTTGGAGCTGCATTAATTGATTTTTTTGAGGCCACTTGGGGGCAGCGCAACAATCTGTAAACACAGCATTAACATATTATCACAGTTTTTTTTCTGTCATTGCCATTTTTACAGAGGGTCAATCAGAGCTGAAAACAAGGTTGATGAGAGTGAACCAAAACAGTGATGTTGGGGGATGCAACATGTGAGTTAAAAGATGCTGAAAGACTCTGAGCTGAGCTGAGGGGAACAAGATCGGCTAATAATTCTCTTTGAGTTTATTACTATTCAATTAGTAATTTGATGCATTGTTAAAAATATTGATCCGTGCAGATTGAAGGTCACAGCACATATTGTATTTTGTATTTTTCCAAACATTCCTAATGTTTTGCTCAGTCTGGGTCAGGATATTGAATATGAATTGGCTGTGGTCGATGCCATTCGTCCCCGTTGTCCAACCTCAATGGAATAAGGCTAATTAAGTCTCTCTAAGTCTCTCATCACATTTTGGCTCCAATGGCAATTACATTGTCTTCTCTCCCCAGAGCAGACCTGTGCAGGTTGACTGCATCCTGCATTTGGTTTTAGGATGAACAATTCACTCCCTTGATTTTTTTTCGGCATTTTTTTTCACGGACACGCTCTCGCTCTCCTTCTTTCTCTCTCTGAGACGTGTCAGCTTTGATGCCGGTTCTGCCGCCTGATTGCCTCCTGGGGAAACAGCCCCCCTCCAGGATCCATGTGGCGGTAATGAAGCATGGCAATTACAGGATGAAAAATAACTACCTCCCTCTCTCTCTCTGTTTCTCTCCATGTTTATAGGCTACCAGCCGCTCTGCAAACTGACGCTGAGCCAATTAAATGAATACGTCGCAGGGCAAAGGTCCACTCCACCAGCCTCCGTCAACCCCTAATTAAGATCATTAGGGATCATTCACATAATTACTTGCTCTGTTTGACAGGAATATCAAGAGAATAGAACAATGCAGAGTTGGTCTCTGTCTCAGTGCCAGCTCTCAAATAAGTGAATGAAATGAGGAGTATGGAAGAAAAATCAAAGCCTAATGAAACATATTCATGGACATGGATGAATCCTAATTATATGTTAGGTACTTTTTGTATCTTGATTATTGAACGTCCTCACAAAAGAAGGCCGCAGACTTCATTTTGTGAGATTAGACACATGCATCAGATGGTTAGATATCAGGCACTGCTAAAGCTAGAATGTGTTTTTTCTTGGAGGATGTGAAACAGGATCTGACAGGTGGCCTCGGAGCCTCAGGGGTTCGAGCCTGATTCTTATTTGGCCGACACCTTTCTCTTGATGGTGATTCACATCGTTGTTTGATGACTGTCAGGATAAATTCTTACCTGGAGCTTCACCTTGACTCCATCGATGTTCAGGACTTTATTCTGGAAATGAAAGTGAGAAATTGTAAGTGACAAGGTCTAAAACTAAACCTTTTTATCCCTCAACAACTTTTTCAGTGTATTGAAGAAACAAACTTAGGTGTGGGTGCATCCGTTTGTGGTCAGACACCTGTCTCTTCCTCTCATCTACCAGCCCCGCTCTCCCCACCTCCCTCCATCAATATTGCATGTCTCCACCTCACTTTGGCCCCTTTTTGATGAAGCCTCGCTTCTTTCGACCAGAGGATTAACCCCCTCTGCCCTCCTCGCCTTCCTCCGTCTCTCCGTCTTTAGGGAGACATTCCTCTGATCTCGGCTTCGATCTGCTCCACCACACAGCAGAGTGAAGCTCAGCCAAATGGACGGGCACACTCCCAGGTCAGAGGTTGACTCGGTCTTAATGGCTAGATGTATAAAGGTTAAACAACCTGCTAGCAAATTAAATTCACTCCAAAGGATGACAAGAGTTGGTTCAAGTTAAAAATAAGTCGACTAAGGCAAGTTTATTTATAGAGCACCATCAAACTCGAGGCAATCCAAAGGGCTTTATACATAAAAATAAGACATAAAGCACAGAGGCAAAAAATGTGGCTCTTTTTTAGTATCAGATATAAGAACAAAACACGTACATCTGCTTTTGGCTCTAAAGACTTGTTTCTGTGGCCCATTTGCACAACTGACCTACGTCATGAAGTGACTCAGACAGATAAATCAGTTTTGACCTGCCCTGCGCCCTCGACCCTTCACCTCATTGATCGCTCCAGTTCCAACTACTGGAGGAGCATCATGTCTCATTGATCGATACCAGAAGAAGGATTGAGGTTGAGATATTTCACAGAGGTGAAAACTTTGACCTGTTTGTGCCAGCAGATGAATAATCATCCTCTGAGCATCTGAGATATCCCAAAATTTCACTGCCATCCATCCAATAGCAGCTGTCATTTTCTATTAAAATGTCACCTTTGTGGTGGCGCTAGAGGAAAAGTCAGGGGATCATCCTCTGGGGACCAAGCAATGAGCAGCACTTAATGGCAATTAAACAAACAGTTGTTGAAATATTTCAGATTGGTCCACTAGCATGCCTAAATATTTATGTAATGATTAATCTATTATCAAATTGTTATCTTCATTTTCTGTTGATGGATTAATCCATCATTTGAGTTCTATGCTTCTAAAATGAGTAAATGCCCAGGAGAACAGTGTATAAATTCTTCATGTCCTGCATCAACCACACACATTCCCATTTTTCTTAGCCAGTGGCTGCAGAAAAGAGAAGGTCAAGATGTTCTTCGCTGACCCACATGTAAGCCTCTCTGGACGCCAATGTGGATCACATCACCTGGTGGCACAGCAACGCTCACAAAGCCGAGAGCCGTCGCTAACCTTCCAAATCCCCCTGGTCCACGAGGATAAACAGATATTCAACCCTGACAAGATCCTGCTAATCTGCCAAACGGGCACTTAGAAACAGATACCGTCTTTGTTGACGTGCTCGGTTGATTTACCTCCCCGAGTGTCACAAAGGAGGCATCTCATGCATATTCACGGGGCAAGTCAAGCTGTGAGCTGGTTTGTAAGTGTACTCTGATAGGAATCTCCAAAGACTTCCTCCCTGTTGTTGTTGTCACTAAAAACAACTCACAATGTGCTCGGAGGCTTCATAAATATTTAGTGACCCAGAAAAAGAGGCTCATGATAGTGAGGATTTCAGGTTAGTGAGGCTTGATTGCATTGATAATTATGTTGGATTTGTTAAGAGGAAATACATGAAATCTGGCAGAGCAGGACGTAATAACACAGATTTAATGAGCAGTGAGAGTGTGGCCTGAGCAGGATAAAAGTATCTGAGCAGCTTATATGTCTAAGTCTACTGTGGTAAAACAAGGGATTAAGGTATTGCAGATTACACACTGTCAATCACACTTCCAGCAACACTTCAAAACTTCCTTAAGTTTCAATATTTTACAAGCTGATGGAGCCCTGTTCTGTTACAGTTTACAGTTTTTACAATTTACAGAGCGACGGCTGAGAAGCTTGTTCGGGTCAGTTTCATTCCCTAAGCTCCAACAAACACCCTTCAAACAGAAACATCCTCCAATACAAACTTACCAGCCAGACACTGGATGTTTTGCTATTTAATGCCTCATCTTTTCCCCAAAGGTGCTTGAGTGAGAAGGTACAGCCAGTGCAGAATAACAGCACCTCGCCGGGATCATAAATTACAAATGCACGAGGAGCTTTCAGAGGGGCCCGTGAAGTGTGAGCCCATAAAACATTAATGGCAGCGGCGTGAGGCGAAGAGCAGGAGCACGACGGCCACAAAAGAGGTTGTGCACGACACAAATTCACAGCATCGATAAAGTAATGAGGACGAGGCTATATGGTTCCTCAGTGCCTTTACTTTGCTCGCTGATACATGTCTGGCCTCAACACACACGTCAGAAATCAGAGCAAAAGGGGGAAATAAGCTAAAGAAGCGAGGGCAAGGATGTACAGAGAGGCACGGCTCCGCTCTGTAGTCGACCCAACTCCCAGCTGTCAACATTTCTAAGTCGTGCTGACAAAGGCATTACGCGAACGCTCGCACATACTGTACACACAAACACATTCAACCCCTGCACCCTTCGCTGAAAACAGAAGCACACTCTCGTTATCAGCTGGTTTTGAAAGAAGATTTCACCTTTTAATCTGAGTGGTGTAGAATCTTATACTCGATTTTATGTCACAATATTGACTTTTTTTTAAAACTCAAATAAAAAATTTGTTTGTGGATAAAATACCTAATAAATCAAAAAATAATTGTATGTCTTGACAAAAATCCTGTCAAATCCATTCAATTCAATGCTCATAAAGGAAAGACAGAGATATGAGAATAGCTACCTCTGTATGCTGTACTCTGTCTAAAAATAATATACACGTCTCACAGAATATATTGTCATAATGCCCAGACCCATTTCACACCAATTAACAATCATTACCTTTATGCCTTCTCATTCCCATTCTTCTCCATTTTCCTTTTCTCACACTGCAAATCAAAGCCTTTGGCCATTTTCTACAAGAGGCTTTTTTCCTCACACAAAGCCGTTCGAAACAGTCATCACTTCTGTAATCTTCCGTCCAAATCCAGATCATAATTACCTTGCTACTGTATAGTCATACCTCAATATGAAGTGCACGTATAATTTAATGTGAGGAAACTGAGTGAGGGCAAAAATGAACATCTCAAGTACTGCATTTACCAGATTGTCACGTCTATAGATAAGGGCTTCACAGCCTACATTCATGAAGCTTATGGCCATTGTTATGTCACTGTCATATAAAGTTGTTATTATTATGGACTTTTTATCATGTGAAATTTCCACCTTTCTAATTTAGCAGGTGGACTACAGCTGTCTAAATATGGCCTCCTCTCTTCTCCTCTCCTTGATACAACTCAGCATTTTCAAAACACAAGACACTCTTTTACAAATACTTTTAATTAAGATGCACTGGATATTCTCCTGGAGAGAGTGATGGCCCAATAAATCACTTTACACCAGACAAACACATAATGCAAGCTACGTATACACACTGTGGGACTCATTCATTGACGGCCTGTACTTGCTGACGCTAGCTCTTGTGGTAACAACGATTTCAACCAGTGATAATTACCTGGATGCCCAATTCATTGGAAAGACGGGACACTGTCATTATAAATAAACAAAAATAATTTGATAAAATAATTGAGTGTTAATTGATGTTGGACTTATTCCAGGAATCCAGGTCTACCAATTAAGGTTTTGTGCTCGTCAGTCGCAGCTCTGACTGAAAAAGCTAAGTCTGCTTCCCCCGAAACTCTCCTGACTGTCAGTGTAATAGCCGGAACCTTCCTGTTATTGACTTCCTCACTTGAGTGACCTGGGGCCTCATGTACAAAACGTGCGTACGCACAAAAAAGTGGCGTACGCCCTTTTTCACGGCAACGTTCAGATGTATCAAGAGTGAAATGACCGTGGAAATGTGCGGTGCTTCACGCCAACTTCATGGCTGGCGTACGCACATTTCTACAGCTGTGGATCCTTTGGCGACACTTAGAGGTGATGCTGGGAAACTGTTGTAATACATAAATGTGAAAACAATTAATCATCGGACTGAGTGATGTGTATATCAGAGACACGTGAACAATTAATACTGATGAAAAATTAACATACGCAGGTGTCTGCTTCAAAAGCATGCGTAAAGTGGGGCAAAAAATACCGTTATGGCTGCGTTAGCAATGGAAGACATTGCAAATGGTGCAGTAAGAAGAGAGCGTGTCTACAGAGACAAGATTTGCTGGCACAGATGACAGCGGGCTCATCAGCGCCGTAGAGCCGAGCCGGCCTCGGAGCGCAACACGGCGAGGAGCCATGCGCTGCCTGTGCCCATACAGGTGCTGACCACACTGGGGTGCCTGGAAACCGGGACCAGAGGGAGCTGGCCGGCTGATCGGGAATGTGTCAGTCGATCCTGAGCCATGCCAGCCGTGTGGGACGGCATTATCAGCAAGTCAGCCAGTTATATCAGATTCATATGATGCAGCTGAACAGGTCGACATTAAAGCGCAGTTTGCAGCGAGAGCCGGTTTCCCCTAATGTAATCAGAGCTATGGACTTCACAGCATCATTACTAGTCACTGGTTAAAGTTTGTGACTTGCTGTTTTTTGCTGGTTAAACTACATCTTAAGATCTTTGTAACAAGCCCCAGATTGTCTCTGTGTGCAAAGTGCTCATGTTAATAACCCCGTGCGTAAAGTCTGAAATGTCTTAATCAGCCTCACATTTTCCCCGGCGCACTTCTGCACTAATGTGCAACAGGACTCACGAACCAGAAGCTGGACCCATTAACTTGTGTCCCTCCCAGGAGGCCACCCGGGCCCGGCAACATTTGATTTCAATCATGTAAAAGAGGGAAGGACGCAGAATTCACTTATTCACCAATGCATTTATTGATTCACTGATATTTGTGAGGACGCCTATCAGTTGATCTGGGCGATCATTTATGCCAACTATTGCTCTCACTATTTCGTCTTGTGACTCCAGCACAACAGGGGGGAGGACACGGCCAGTCGGGCGGGCGGCGGCAGCAGCAGGTTGCGGCGTACTGACGCCGGGGAAGCCAGGGACGGTAGAGGAATCCCCCGAGCCGGAGACGCCGGGGACGGCTGTGTTTTAAAATAAATTCAGCGATCAAACATGAGGCAAAGTCTCTGATACCCTCTTTTATATGCTGCCATGTTTAAATTTTAATTCAAAAGATTTCAAACCAAATAATAGCACACATACAGCATTTACGCATGAACCTCTATCTTATAGGATGTGTATGTGAGGAGGCTACTGTATGAACACATTTGTTGTGAGTTACACAAATACATACGTACCTTCTTTTTAATCAGAGTCACCCACATGTGCTCCCACCCCCCCGAGAGCAGTGTCACCCAGAATTGCAACGGCTCTCTGGTCAAACGGCGTCTTGCTCATGCTTTTCTGATTCCCGATCGTGCGGAAAGGAGAATCTCTGGCTCATTTAAATGAAATTTGCATATGTAAATTGGGGCGTGGACTGGGAGGGGTCGGGTACTCCAACACCTGCGCTCAATTCCACGTTGATTCAGATGTACAAAGAAAATGTGCTTGGATTCATTCGTACGCACGGATTGATACATCTGGATTTTTTTGTGCGTAGGACGTTTTCTGGATTTGAGCGTACGCCATGTTTTAGTAGGAAACCCACGCAAGTCTTTGTACATGAGGCCCCTGGTGCAGTTGAAAACAGAGACTAATTGAAGAGCAGTGGGCCTTAGGGCTCTTCACAAAGACAACTGCACTGCTGCATAAAAGGCAGGCTTCCTCATTCATTTCAATGAAACCAAACAGGAGGGCGGCTGCAGAGCCAAACTTAGGCTCTTCTTTATATTGCAACATCATCTTGCATCATATAGCACTGGGCAATATGCTTGTACATGCGTAATATTGACCTGGCAAATTTCCAGAATTGGGCCTCAAGGACTCAAAGGTCTGTTCTATAAAGCAAAGTTACTGATTTACCTGCATCGCTTTGCTCTTTTCAGTCCATGTTTCAGATTAAAGTCGCTTTCTGAAACGTGTTTCTACTTAATCTTTTACCTGTAACCTGTAGCATCACGCTCACATTGACGCAGCCGTCCAAACCTGCCAGGCATTATATGCACACTCACACAGCATTCTGCTCTGCTCTATCACAGATCCATTATTCAGCTGAATGCTGTGAGCGGGAGCCTTGACCTCTCTGAAGCTCTTCCCCGGGATCTTTTCACACACCGACTCGATACAAATCAAGTAGTAACACATCATGGTTGGGTATGGTTGCTGTGACCATGTGAGGCGCTGAATAATCTGCTGTGGTTGACTCACAGGAGAGGAGCAGGCTGTGGGGCAAGCTGTTGGCTAGAGCTGTCCTTCAGATTTCATGAAACTCGTCTTTTCCTCCTGGTGCTCAGTCATGAATATATGAACACATGTACAGCATAGCCACTATAAGCGTATCCAAACTGAAAGTGTCTGCAGTTAGTAGGATTTTTATTTATTTTGGTCCAGTATCATCACAGACTTCTCCAAAGAATATCTGCCAACGCATATGTTGCTCAGATTAATTACAGTTTCTCTCAACTGCTGAGACACTTTTCCTGAAATCATGGACCTGAAACTATAGACACAAAAAAACTGCAATGACTGCCTCGTGTTTGTATGCTTCTGCACACCAGACATATGTATGTAATGAAGACATAGAAGGTATTAGGTGTATTTCTTTGTCTGTCTTCCCTTAGCGACTATTTCGCTTCGTTGGAGGTACCCTGTGGAGTTTTTGACCTCTAGTAGTGCCATGCAGCTTTTTAAATGAATGAATCACCTGTTTCATTTGTCTTGTAGACAGTAAGTGAATGTGAGCTAGAGAACTCCATAAGGCAGCTTTAAGACCAAGCACATTATGCAAGCTGTTTTGCATTAAACTATGTGTGAAAATGGGTAAATTCTAGTTTTGCATAAATCTGTATTTTTTGGTAGTTAATTAAATAGATATTTTTACAATTAGTTTAAAAAGAAATTCTCCTTATTTTCATCTGCTTTGAAAGTTGTGAGATGATATCTGAGCAAATAACTTTTCAATTCAATACAGCAAATATTACTTGGTGAAAGTGTCCAAATCTATGGGCTGTTTCCTCCATCCACCTGTTTTTATTTCTCATCTTCTGTTGAGCTTTATGTTTCTTTACCGTTTGCATCTCTCAGCTTTGTCCAGTGAACTCTTCCATATTCCACCAAGTCACTTCCCACCTCTTTCATGCCCTGGTGAAATATTCATGGCGCTCCTCAGGGCTCGGCTCTCTAGATCCCAGTGACATTATGGCAGCAG
Organism: Centropyge bicolor; assembly: GCA_037975185.1. Classification (NCBI taxonomy): domain Eukaryota; kingdom Metazoa; phylum Chordata; class Actinopteri; family Pomacanthidae; genus Centropyge; species Centropyge bicolor. The sequence continues at coordinate 354,151 of JBBMOC010000092.1, read as the reverse complement.
GTGGCAAAGCTGCTTTTCATTAATTACAAACGCCTCCCGAGGCAGAAGCGAACCCCACACCCAATATGCACACAGTCATTCAAGTGGAGCCTGACAACTTGTAATGTAGTGAAAGCTGGGGGTTGTATATCAACACAACAGAACATCTCAGCCCTAATTACATAACTAGATACACAAAAACAATAACTGACTGACAGCAAAATGGTTTTAAGTGATGGTCACGTATATCTACTGTATAGAGGGCTTGTTTTTGTGTGTCCATCTGTGCCTTTGACTCTCATTGTAGCTCCCACTTCATCTTAATTCAATTCATTTTTTGAGCAGAAAAAAAAATTACAGCCACTTGATGGCATGATCAAGCTTGGCACTTTAATTGCACCCACTCAGAGAAGGCAGGCAGGCAGACAGGCAGTCAGGCGAGAGAGTGGATAATGGAGAAATCAGTCACCCATCCCTCCGCTTACTACAAAAAAAGGAAAAAACGTATAGAAGCTGGAAACAAGAGATAGACAAGATGTATAAAAACTGTCATGAGTGAGGCAACGGACTGTCAGCGGCAGGCACAATGACAGAGGGAAGTATCAAAGAGGAGCGGATGCTTTCAGAGAAGAAGATGTAATCACCAAGTCACAGCTTGATTTCTATGATGGGTCCGTTATCGTCCTCTCACATGCCAGAGCTGCCTCTCTCCCTGCTGTCTGATTTTTCCATCTCTTTTCATCACTCGCTCTCTAAAATATGCATAACAGACACTTACAGGCTCACATAATTGTATCTGCACGTTTTAACTTCTCAGATCCTTCCAGCAGCAAAATAATGAAAAAAAAATCAAGTTTTATTGCTCCATAGGGAAAAATTTAGTGTTGGCAAAAAAGTGGATGAGTGCTCATTTTAAAGTCGGCATGCAGTGTTTAGATCATGGTCAACTGTATATAACTCACTGTATTCAAAACCTGTGTGTATGAAATTTACTGAAAGACGAGGCTCAATATTTGCAGGCAAACACAGAAACGTTCAGTCACGCCTCTTCTGTGCTCTCAGCATCAGAGACACTCTCATATAAACAAAGTGATGAATCACTGGATCAGCTTTGTGTCAATAGTTCGAGGAACACAAACAACACAACTCCATCAGCATCCTTCAACTTGTCAAAGCCAGAATCTTCACCTCTATGCTTCTGTCATCAGCTTCATTCTGACTCCTGCTCATCTACAATGTCAATAAAAACTAGGCGTTCCCAATTTCTGAAGCAAAATTCAAATCAAAAGTTATGCAAATACATTTGTACCGTGCTGCATTTAGCTTTTTGCCTCCGATTGAATTGCAGTAATTATGCGATGACTAACATCCACTTGTTGCATGAGTCACTCTCTCGAAAAAATGTGGTCTGAAGATGATGACCTCGTGTTCCTCTGAACAAAGAGCTTTTCAGCCACTAAACAGACACTTCAAACATGCAGAGCATAATAATGTAAAAAGTCTCAAACAACAGACGTCAGCTATGAGGTTAGTGGACTGAAGTCAAACGCAACCCACGCACGCACGGACACACACACACACACACACGTTGAGTCTTTTCCAGTCAGAGATGCAAGTAAAGTGATTCATATCACACTTGTCCTAATTTAATCTATTTCAGAGAGCCATTGCTAAGGATGAACTGGCTCGTGAGTCAATGGTGCAAAGGCTCACTCAGCCTGCATGAGTCCGTCTGTGGATGCTGTGTGTTTGTGTTTGAGTTGTGTTGGCGAGTTCCGCACTTCATGATTAATCATATCATCGATTAATCTGATGCTAATTTTCTCAAAGCTGGTCTACAAGAGATCATAAAAGAGTGAAAATGCCCATCATCAAATTGTCAGATGGTTTATTTTGGCCCAAAGTCTAAAACCACTAAAACATTCAGTTTTCAAGTGGTGGAAGTGAAAGTACAATGTAAATGCACAATGTGAAAATACTCAATTACAAAAAAGGAATAAAAATATACTCATGCCATATATGAGTTCAGTCTGCCTTAGTTCTGTCATAGTTTACCTGTCATTGTTGTCACTGTTTGCCTGCCATAGCTCTACACAGCCCCAGTGCTTTTCCACTGACCCCGCCTCTGCCTCACCTCACCTGCTGACACGCCCACCTCATCTACTCACCTGTTGTTCATCAGCAATCAGGAGTCTATATAAGCCACCCCAGTACCATCACCCACTGCCAGTCTGTCCTCTTATCTTTGATGTTCAACTCTTGAACTATCCCCTAGCAATAATTTCCCTGATGCCAACCTTGCCTGCTTCTTCATTTACCTGCTTTGAGGAACTCTGTATTGGCCTAAGCCTTCTGTACCCATTCTCTGTCTGCATTTCCATTTCTGTTTGCCTGTCTCTGTGGCTGTTCCCCTGACATTCCCCGAACACTACCCGACATGGTGGGCCATTACTGCCTCTGTGTTAATACCCTTCCTTCAGTTTGTGTTTAAGAGATGATTTACTTTTTAGGAAATAAGGGACATTACCAACGCTCTCTGTTTTAGTGTGTTCCTATTGAGTCCTGCCCCACTCCTCCTAACAATAATCAGCTGATCTCTTCCATCCAATAGCACAGTGTCACACCCTCAATTGCTTACCTATCATCTTCCTGCTCTCCATTTAAAATACCAACTTTCTTTGCCCCAGCTCTTGCATGCCGGTGATTTGCGTGTCCGGGACTCCGGGGAGTTTATCTAGTCAAGTTTCAATATCTACAGTACAGGCCAAAAAAATGGACACACCTTCTCATTCAATGCATTTTCTTTATTGTCACGACTGTTTACATTGTAAATTCTCACTGCCCTATTGGACAACTGTTAAAATTCATATTATGGCAAGAACCAATTAGCTAACTAAAGAAAAACGAGTGGCCATCATTACTTGAAGAAATGAAGGTCAGTCAGTCTGGAACCAAAACCAAAATGCATTGAATGAGAAGGTGTGTCCAAACTTTTGGCCTATACTGTATATCAGTGTCAGTGTTGTGATAAATATTTCTTCACATACTTGTCTCTCCTGGTTGAAGCAAAAAAAATGCTTACTTTATCCTTCCTCTCGCTGAACGCAGGTGAGCAAATAAGTTCTGAGCTTTACAAACAAACTGCCTGCAATCGAACACCTCGCCGGCGTCCCAAAACATGGTGACGAGTCAGCAGATGGTGCCAGTTTGCGCGAACATAATTTTGCCAACAGTGATGTAAGAGAGACGGCTAACAATGTGCATCTGCAGTCAGAAGACGAGCGAGAGAGATGCAGCTGCCTGCCTGGATCTCCCGTGCTTCATTAACAGTTGCCACATCTGTTGAGCATTGTTATCAGTGTGAGTTTGTAAATTGCGTGTGCATGTGTGTGTGTGTGTGTTGTTGACAGGCACCAAATGTGCCACCGAACGTGTGACTGAATGGAATCGAAAAGAAACCGCACCAGTATCTCACTTCATGATTTAACACGAGCGAGACCGACAGCCATCTGCCATCAATAATCTATTGATGCAGAGATTCATATTTCATAAGAGACCTTCAATGTTTAATAATCTTACCTAGCAAAAATAATTTCACACACACATATACTCCCTCCCAGTGTGTTTTCCACACTAACCAAATCTCTTCCTTCAGCCTCGGGGCTCAGCTCAGATCACTGAATTGACTAACACATTATTCGGCCTGTTTAGCCACTAAGCTGTTATCAGCACTATTGACCACACGACGACGGCTCAGTCTTCCAGCACGACCACGAAACACTGTTTACCAGAAGTTGACCACAACACAGAAAATATAACCTTTGTGATGAATCGCGTGTCTGGGTGGGATGATTGGCTCGGCATTATGGGGGTCAAAGGTCGGGCAACTAATCAATGTTTACAGCTTCAATTTCAGGTGGTATGACAAAGGACATCAACAATCTCGGAGCAATAAGATGCAGCTTCAAACCGAGACATTTGTTGTCTCCTTGAAGATTAAATGCATCCCTTCCTCTGAAGATTTATCTTTATTTATTTATTTTATTTATAAATGTGTAAAAGCACCAATGCTAGTAGGGCTTGTTAGAAGCCAATATCATTATGGATATAAATTTTTTGAAATATCCAAATCATCTAAACACTGCTTTTTTGCAGGTTTGGACTTTTCTCAGACAAATCAAGACCACAACAAAAACTTTGATTAATCGTTGGATGTAGTTCTGATGTACAGTACAGGCCAAAAGTTGGACACACCTTCTCATTCAATGTGTTTTCTTTATTTTCGTGACTATTTACATTGTAGATTCTCATTGAAGGCATCAAAACTATGAATGACCACATGTGGAGATGTACTTAACAAAAGAAGGTGAAGTAACTGAAAACATGTTTTATATTCTAGTTTTTTCAAAATAGCCACCCTTTGCTCTGATTACTGCTTTGCACACTCTTGGCATTCTCTCGATGAGATTCAAGAGGTAGTCACCTGAAATGGTTTTCACTTCACAGGTGTGCCTTATCAGGGTTAATTAGTGGGATTTCTTGCTTTATCAGTGGGGTTGGAACCATCAGCTGTGTTGTGCAGAAGTCAGGTTAATACACAGCCGACAGCCCTATTGGACAACTGTTAAAATTCATATTATGGCAAGAACCAATTAGCTAACTAAAGAAAAATGAGTGGCCATCATTACTTGAAGAAATGAAGGTCAGTCAGTCCGGAACCAAAACCAAAACGCATTGAATGAGAAGGTTTGTCCAAACGTTTGGCCTGTGCTGTAAGTGTGATGATACTATCTCTGAGGTTCTACCTGTTAGATTTACAATTTAGGTTGAATCATGTCTAATATCTACTGCAGACATTTTTTTTTTTTTTTTTTTTTTAAATAGAGCGAGTTGACAAATCCAAGTCACTTCCATGTGTCATTAGATGAGGTATCTCTTCCCCACAATCTGAGCTGAGGATGGTGACGGATCCAAACAAACTCACAGCTAATTTAAATCTCAGATAAAAGAGATACATGGAAACAACCTGCTACCTTCTATTTATATACATCACATATCCATTAAGGTGACTTGGTTCATCATTATAGCACAATATATACAGGAATATTCAACAACAACTTCAACTCCTCATTATATGAGACACGTACTGTATGTGTGTATAAGTGTTGCCGACATCATGGTGTCCTGCTGTGGTTATTAGACTCTAAGATTTACAGCTGGTTCGGCCCCGCTGTGACTCCATTAACCCATCCTGCCACCTCTCTGCTGTTTGCTCTCTGCTCTGGCAGGTGTAACACACATCTTCACAGCCATGGAAATACCCACACACACTTACCAAGACAATCTTGAGCATTGCCTGAATAATAAGAGTAGACTTATTTGAATTATTCAACAGTCCACTCTGTTCACAGACGGACAAATGGATGAATTATAAATCAGTCATTGCTGATTTCACCAAAAAACAATGGAGGTCATCGGACACATATGCAACTTCTGAATCAGCTTTGGTGTAAAAAACAAACAAACAAATGAAAATTCATCCCTTGGAAAATAAATGAAAATTGAATTCAAAGCTGTTGTTCCAGATTTTTTTCTATCAGCATTATTTGGTTTCGATCCTGGTTAATTAGGATGAGAGTTGGCATGTTTCCCATGTTGTCTTGACCAGGGTAGCAAAGTTGAAAGTTCCAGATATATTTTCTCTCAGTCTAACAGCTGTAATATGTTTAAATGCTGTAGCACAGTGCTGAAAAGCATCCCCACACCAATTATTATCTCAAAATCAGATTTTGCAGATGCCTGATTCATACCCCCCACCCCCACACTATGACCAAAAATAACATCAGAGCAAAGTGAAATCTGAATCAATGGGGCTGTCTGTTGGGAGTGAGACTCTCTTGCTGTGAATTGGAAACTTGATTTTCCATGATTCGGCTCCATTAGCAAGGTGCGAAACTTCTGGTCGAACTCGTGACCCACAGAGGGGTCGGAGTGTCGCGAGTGTAAATGGGAACATGAGAGGCGACCTGTCTCTGAGAGCAGAGAGGCTTGTGGAGGAGAGCAAGAAAGTTTGGTTATGAAAGGGCAAGAGAAAAATGGCAGATGTAGGGATATTAAGAGTAATTCTAAACGCACCTTTACTAAAATGATTATGTATTCAGTCGCTTTCTAAAAAGCATCGCTTTTTATGTATCTTGTATACATTTATTGTCATGTCATTGTGTATATGGGCATTAAATGAAAAAAAATAAATAAAAAAATAAATGTCCTGATGGTGGTCCTTGGGGATCACCACTTTGATCACAGTCCATCCTGTGGGGAATGTGAGCATCTTGAATGCGAATGCCAAGGAGCTGATCATTGATTTTAGAAAGAAAAACACTGTGGTGTCACATGTCCCGAACAAAGATGAAGACCACATCAAAAAACTTATGACAGGATCAATTAATACCTTGACTCCGGACTTGCTTGAAGTGATCATGGAGCACAGAATGGGTAGGACGCTCGAGAGTGTTTTGCAAAACGGGGATCTTCCAATGCAATGTACAATATTTTTAGCAAGCTGAGGACCACTTTCAGCCTCGGGCTTGTTATGTCCAGGTGCTCTTCAGAGAGATTCAGAAAGTCCTTCATAACTACTGAAGTGAAATTTTTTAAATGATCATTTGCTGATTGTCATTGTTGATGATGACACTTATCCAATGTTGATGACTAGGATGGTGGCTGTGCTGAGGATTGCGTCCATGAATATGTTGCTGTCAAATATAACCTCTAACATTTCCTAGAACATCACATTTACAGTTTTTATTATGCTGCTGTTCTCTCCCCTTAGTATGCACTACCATGTGGTGTGTATATGCCTTTTCCTATTGTATGATTTCATGGCAATCAATCCAACAGCTGCTGGCACATTTCATTTAAAACCACCAAGTCAGGAGATCACCAAAGTGATGATGCTTTATTCTCTGGAGACCATGAATGTCTTTACAGAATTTAATGGCAATCGATCCAGTAGGTGTTGAGTCTGAACCAAAGTGGTGGACAAACCAACTATCTGATATTGCCATCCCTAAAGGCATGACACCTCACACAAGCCTGAATCTGATATGTGAAGCACAGTTGCTCTCAGATTTGCTTCTATCACACATTATTGAGCTGTGAAGTCGAGCTCATCCATTGTCGCCGTAGCTCACAAAGACACCTTCCCTAAAGTGGCGCTGCAGAGGTAAATCATTGAGATAAAGGTCTTGTGTACAATACAGGCTACAGGGAGGGGGTGAGACAAATTGGTATGCCAGGTGAGATCCATGTCTCTTAAACCTGTCAGGGACATTTTATGGAGCACTCCTCGATAGAGTGCTCAAAGTAAATCACTGAAAAAGGGGCGGCAGTGATGCTTCATCTGTTAAGGGCTGCAGAGCGTGGTCTGTGGTTACTGACTTCACCCCAGGATGAAACACACAGTATAACTCACTGTTCATCCTCAGGGGACAAATGATATGTGATGAGCTCGTTGGGAAAATTTAAATATTGTGATAAAGCTCACTTGCTAAAATGAAATATTGCACACATCAAGCAGGAGCAGGGACGGCGCTGTGACTGAGGTCGAGGGTGGTCACGCATCTCAATCAGAGCTGAAGTCACGTAAATTCTCAGACACAGTTAAACACTGAATGTGCAGAAGGACACAAAAGGAGGAGAGAAAAGCTGTTTTATTCTGCTTGAACTGACAAGTAGTAAAGCAGAGACATGGTCACAATAAAGGCCTGTTGGAAAGAGTGGGCAGTTGCCAAGAAGAGTGAAAGTATAGCTGAGGCTAATAGCAATATTATTGGTTCAGCAGGTATTTGATCATAAAACAAAGTCAGGGGACACTGATGATGGTGCTGGATGATCATTTAAGTCACTAAAGTTAATGTAGTTCATCCTTAGGGGAAAATGATTGTCTGAACCTAATTTCATAACCATCCAATAGTCATTTCGCTCAGAAAAAGAAGAAAGGCAAAGGATCACCAAAGTCATTACGGTGCATCATCTAAGGGCCATGAATGTCTGTTCAAAACCGTGTGCCAATCCTGGTAAATGTTGATATTTTTTACAGGATAAATGAAAATGGTGACCTTTTGGTGGCACTAGAGGAAAGGTCAAGGGATTAAAACCAGTTGGATTAATCCTCTGGAGAACATGAATGCCTGTATAAAATATCATGGCAGCCCATCGAATAGTTGTCGAGTCTGGTTATGTCAGTCCGGACCGACCAACAGACCATCATCTCCAGAGGCTAAAAAGCCCAAAGTCTGATGATTCATCCTCACATGCACCGTTCGAGGTTGACCTCAAACAAGTCACACTTTTTAGGGTGCAGAGAGGTGAGATCCGTGGTTGCATAAGAGGTCTGTTACTCGGGGGCACAGCAGACATGAGTGACAGCCGGGGGCAGCTCGCTCGTCTCTCGGTGGAGGTGAGAAGTGCTGCTCTTCTCCTCACCACTGCATTTACGCCAACTGAGGGATTGAAGGATCACTTCCCACTGAAAGATCACGGTGTCATGGGGAGTGAAGAGGAAGAGAGGAACAAAGGTTGTTTTCCTGCCGCATCAGACATGAGATGAGGGCTTGTTGGCATATGGTGTATATTATGTATATTCTTAATGAGCTGAGCATCTTCGCTTTTTTGCATCTTTCTCATTTGATTCCCTTCCCTGCTTTTCTTCTCTCTCTTCCTCTGCCACTTAATATTCCTCTTTCTGACTCTCGAAGAAATTGTGCTTCGAGCTCAGTTTCAAAACGAAGACATTTTGACCCCAGCAACAGAGGAAAGAATCATCCCTGAAGCTGACAGCGCTGTTTTCCAGTAAATAACGTTGGGGCCATCATGTTTACAGCTCAGATGAATTCACCAACTTCCCCACTGTTTTTTTGTTACTGTGGGATTTAGTTGAAAGTGAGAAAAAAATGCTTTGCCTTCAGGCTTCAGCATTTATAAGAATAAACAACACTCGCACATTATTTTTTTTGGCAAGAATATGCACTAAATGCCAAATAGCATGCCGCGGAGGAAAGTGACAGAAAATGAAGCAAAGTGAAAGTATGATGGATTTACACAATTACAGCATGGGAGACTGATATTGGTGCCTCAGTGTGTGAAAACCTGATTGCATTAGATGAAGATAGACCCGATGACATGTCACATATTTCAAGGTAGATTTGTTAACCTTATACGTCATGTAGATTTTATTGAACCCCGGCACAGACTGCAAAATGGTAAATGCAGTCCTATATTTTCATTTCATAAACAATTGCGTCACAAAATCGAACCAATGAATGAATATATCTCACTAACAAGTCCTGTGCAGCTTACTTCTCTGTGCCTCCATCAATGTCCAAAAACTCTAACACTGGTGAGCCACAGTGATTCACTTCATTACGCTGAACATGGGCACTGTAGTTTATCTTGAGTAAATCCCACACACACCATGCTGCCGCCGTAAATACTCATTAGAAGTGTGTATTAATCTGTGCTATCTGTAATTACAAATACACTGTTTACTCCAACTTGTAACTAACTAAATCCAGCTGTTGTAGGAAATCACTGAGACTTGTTTTTGAATAAAGTCATGCTATATATTTGTGACCCGTTTTTGAAGAGTCACAGTATATATCTTCAGTATGAATCAGTGGGCTCGGGCTTGCGTGCCACAGACAGGGTGGGCGAGCTAGAGAGTATTGGGAGAATGACTAATGCATTGTTGTTTTTAGTCTTTTCATGCCATTCGTTGACAGTAGGAAACATAATAAAAGCGTCTTAATAATGATTCTAGACCCACCAAAGCGTGATGTCAACTTCCAGCCAAGGAATAGCATTACAGTTCCGTCCTCTTGTCAGACTAATGAGAAAACTAATGAATCCAAAAAGACTGTCTGAAACCAACACAGAGCTCTAATTGCTTTGCATGTCGAAGCTTTGAATGCAGCAACTAGTACAGATGCCACGAGGTAAAAAATGTCAAGTCATCACTAGCATTAATTTAGTTTTTTCTCTGCCTCCTTCAGATTGGAAAGGTTCTGGTGTCCTCACTTATTTTGGCAACTTTAGGCATATAAATATCTAATTCAATTAAAAATATATATCTCAGTCAAAGAGTAAATGCATTTTGTCTCTATGCTGTCTGTCTTTTGATCTGTGGTAGAGAGACAAATCTGTTGATCTTCACCCTGCAGAGCCAGACCCTTGATAAAAAGATAAGCTTGGAGGAGTCTCCTAATAAGTAATAGCTGGTTAAGAGAGTCCTGAGAGCCACTCATGATTCATTTTATGAGAGAGACTACAGTTGTCTTCCACAGGCATGGACCTAATCTGAACCCAGGATCCCTTGAAGGTGATTAGATGTGTAATATTGCAGAGAAGGTGGAGTCCATGCATGCTACAAATCCCTATTTCACCTAAACACTAAACTACAGGCTGGATTCTGCAGAGGTCTTTTTCACTCAAAGAGCAAAAAACTAAATTTTGCCAGAGCAGCAGGAGTCATTCACACCCACCTGATGCCTTTCACCTACTGCTTAGGACATCCTGATTGAAGAAAGAAGAAGAAGAAAATCAAGGACTCCGACAAATTGTCAGTCGTTTTACACCTGCATTATCATGTCAATGACCTGGACATGATGCACCATAGTTTGCTATATTCTCTAGTTCTCTCCTGTGGTAACACTTTTATGCAAATCAGGCTTTTCTTTGTCACTGAATAGTTTCTAATAAAAAGATAAAAAGTTGTACTGTTGAAAAAATAATGACTTTATCTCATGAAAAGATTCACCTTTGCTTGATTTGCAATAATCCTTTACATATGCAACAGTGTGAACGTGACAGATATGAGGACGATCAGACCATGCATCCTCTGAGAAATGATAATAATAATCGTAGTGAAAACAGTGCTCCTATGCTTGATTTACCAGGGAGCTACAGAGGTGAAATCACATCCAATTAACCTGATGTGGTCTAAATGTCAATAACATAAACGTGCATCATTTTTTCCTGTCAGTGTTTAGCAGCAATAATTTGTCAGAATGAGCTTGACAGATTACATAACAAGATAAGATCCACAATTAATATGATTAGGTCTTGTTCTTTTTTTTTTTTTTCGCTCTTTGTCTATGAATTTATTCCCCTTTATAATCCCTTTACATGGAGATTTTATAATCAAATGCAATTTGCGTGGAGTTATATTTCTTATAGCGGCTCCCTGTACGTTAAGCCTAACAAGGCACCAGTGCAGCTCTGTAATCCTGAGAACATGCTGAGGCTTAAACGAGATGAGGCTCCAATAAACAAGAGAGGGTAGAAAACACAGCATCTCGGTGCAGCTTTGAAGTGGGAACCGGATCAAATCCCCATGCGAAGCAAATTGCCTTTCTTTCCCACCAACTTAAAGGGATCAAAACTGTCTTTTCCTAAAAATAACGACTCCCTGTCTCTCTCCATGTATCCTCCATGGGAAGACAAACACCAAGGACCTTCATGTTTTCCTACAGTGTCCTGGTATCTCCACTGTTTCTAAGAGTTGTACAGTCGCTTAAAATGAAGCCTGTTTCTATACTAAAACAAAAAAAAAAAAGCTCTTAAATCTGATTCTCATTAATATACAAAAAAAAAAGCCACTTCAATACCCACCTGCAGTACAACTCAAGGAGGTCAGACCCTTTATGATTTCAGATGGGAAACATTTAGAAGAAACCATGCAGCCTTGAGGACGATGGACTGCAATTAAATAATAAGTCAATGTGATAAAAGAGCAGACTAAGCACTAAACTGCACGAGATTTGTACTTTTCCCTCCATCAGTGGTTAAGGGCAGAGACGGCTGATGGAGGCCTCTGCTTTGCTTCGACAGGCCTGAATGTACATCGGGACCAGAGACAGTGTCATAAGAGACGTTACATAAGTAAATAAATCAACTGCTCATCCACCCACAAACTCATCCAGCCCACACACAGGGCTATACAATGGTTAGATACTTTAGTTTAACACACACACACACACACACATGAGTATGCCTCTCAAGAGTATAAAGGATCTACTTACACTTTATGTAATGTTACCTTTGGAACTTCAAACAAGTTAATTTACTGTGATAGGTGGAGAACAAGGGTGGAGGAACGAGTCAAGATAAACATGCATGAAGAGCTTGCAGTGAGCTCAGAGAGAATGGTGGAGGAGCAAGTCAGGATCCGACAGGCACTAACTAAGAGTGATAAGGGAGGGAAGAGCAGTAACACACATCCTTTAACGACGGACTGAATCAGTGAACCAATCACAAAACCACAAACCACAGTCTGTTTCGTGACTTTAGAACTGTTGGTGGCGGAGTTGCATTGTGGGAGATGTTTTAACAATGAAGGTGTCTGTTACCAATGAACCTGTGGAATGATCCAAACAGGTGTTTTTGGATCAGTTCACAACTTTCACAGTCTTTCGTTGCTCCTGTCCCAATTTTTTCGAAACATGTTGCTGCCATCAAAATTCAGAAAAACTGTGTTGTTGAGGTCAAACATTAAATCTATTGTCTTTATACTGTTTTCAATTAAGTATATTCCAAAAAGATAAGCAAATTATCACACTATGTTTTATTGATGTTTTCCACATCCCAACTTTTTTTGGACTGTACAATGTATCTGTCATGACAGATAATAAAAGGGCATTGAACTGTTACACTTGGCCTCTTAGAAAAGACAAAGAATGAAGATAAAAATGAAAAAAGGAAAAGTGAATTAAAGTAGTATTTCAGTGAACACCCAGGGCTGTTACTGACCCTGTGCATGAGTTCACTGCAGAACTGGAGGAACTGTCTCTGTTGCCATTGGTCTCAGAGAGTGAGCGCCTGTCTCCGTCTCTTGGACAGACAGACGCACCTGAGCGTGATCGTTAAAAAAAGCTGGTCAAGTTCTTTCCCGGCTGCCCATGTGGGACGGCAAAACTGGTGCACGAGAGACACGATTATCACCCAGGGAGGGAAAAAAACTAAAGCATGTCGAACTAATTTAAGAAATCAATATCCTATCTTGTGACACTTCTAAGGCAGGAAATCCTCACAGCTCTGGGGCATATTAAGACACTGAATAGCTCCCATTACTGCATATGGCCCCGTTTCACAAAAGGTACTAAACCTCAAAGAGTGTTTGCGTGTGCATGTGGAGGATTTGTGGTTTTATTGCTTCTTTGTTTTCGGCTCCATTGATTTAAACTCACCCTGAAGTCGATGCCCACGGTGGAGATGAAACTGCCAGCCAGGAAAGCTCCATCTTTAAAACGAACCAGGAGACAAGTTTTCCCCACGCCAGAGTCTCCAACCAGCATCACCTGCACAGGAAACCAAATGGGAACAATTCAGCCGAGAAGAACCGGAAGGCTAAAACTAAGACGCACAAAAATGTACAAGTGGATAAAACTTCAGACCGTCTGACTGATCGATGAAGTTAAATGTCAGACGAAACTGAAATAACTGAAAAAAACACATGCAGTGTAGGAACAAGCGGGGGCTTTTGCTCATATGTTTAATTTTATATCAGTCTCTGAGTAATTGAAAAAAAAAAAAAACACAGAACATTTGAATCATTCAGCTAAATTCGTCCTGGTATTCTGGTGCCCGGCCAGTGACGATGGTGTATGTGAATGAGTGTGTGACTTGTCATCACGCCCTTCAGTGCGTAGATCCTGCAAGTGTGTGAACGTATACAACCGCCTTTAAAAGGCCCATCCGTGCACACGTGTGTACATACGAAAACAGACACGTGTGGGCTTCATCTCAGCTCAACGCACGGCCTCCTCTCTTTTTATGCTGAAGCTGTGATGAAGTTAAAGGTTTGATGTGATTATGGTTATCAGGTTAGCTGAGGGACTGCGAGCTCCAGACCGTGGAAATCCAAAAGTGCCTCTTGGGTGTACAGAGGAAGCAGAGAGGAGGTGAAAGACAAGAGGAGGAGGAATGAAGGAGGCGGAACAGGGTCAGGGAACAGACTGAAAATGTGACAAAAGGTTATAAGTCTGAAGATCCTCTGCTACCATTCGGTTTCTACTCTCTATATCTGCATATCTTCTCCTCTCTCATGCCTTCTCAGATGTTTGCAGGAGGAGGCACCTGATCTCTCTTTGCCCTCAGGTTTTTTTTAAATGAACAATGTTCAAACAATGTCCTCACTGAGTCCATGCAGAATCACAGGGATCAATAAACGGTGAGATGTGGCACAATGCAATCAGACAATCAGAAAGAGGGACACAGCACATGCTCTTCTCTGCAAAGCTCCACCTGTACAAAGAGATGTTAAGGCTACTAATGGGGTCCAGTCTTGCAATATGAAGCTTAACACTACAACCACATCTAGAAAAGAGAAACTGAAGGATATATTTTCTGACCTAAACATGCAAACCAACAAACACCACTCAATGCAATAACAGCATCCACAGTTCATGCAGAAGTGGTTTGCATGGAGCAGCCAATTGTTTTTGCAAAGCCAACACATCAAACAGCTGCTTCAAAACCATGGAGTAGGTGGCACAAGTCCCTTGAAGCCTGGCTGGGAATCTGTGGGTGTGAATGTGTGTTTTGTGCTGCGGGTGAAGTGACACTTGTCTGCTGGCACTGAGCACAGGTGAAGCTGTTTTAATGCAAACCCACTAAGCGCGAGCTGCTGAGGCGGACATGCATTCAACCGGTTGCGCGGTTGGTTTGATTGCAGGGCGCAGGTTTGCAGCTTATCGACCGTCTATTGACACAGCTGCTGCTCAATGAATCGAGGTGGTTGTAAAACGAAAGGCGGTGAAAACAACAGTGGGGAAAAATAAAGGAGACCACAAAGAGGCTCATTGTGTATTTTAATCCTGGAGAGAAACAAAAGCCACAAAGTGTCCACATGACACATTTGGTGCACAATGATTAAAACAACCCTTCTTTATGTGACCTGCTGCTTTTTTTTTTTTAATCTCTCATGCATTCACATCTCACCTTGAAGGCGATGTCATAAAACTCGCTGCTGTTGCTGATGGAGGGTCTGCTGGGATGCACCACACCGTTCATCTGCACGATGCCCGGGCTGCTCCTGCAGGCTCTCCCGGCGCCTTTCCCGGAGGGGCTGCCGGCGGTCGGGCTGCTGGTGCCGGCTTTGCCTTTGAGAGCCTTCTTGCGAGACATTTCCTCGAGATTTCAAAAAGTATCTTAATGAATCCTATTTAATGCAAAACAACAAACAAAAAAAGGAAAAAAATCTCCTCCTGTTCTGCAGATGGTTGCAAAAGTTGCAGCAGCGAACAACTTAAACTGGCAGATTTTGCAGCCGTGCGTAAAAGCGCATGATCCTGGACGCGTCTCTGATCCAGAGTAGAGCTGATATTGTTGAGATGCACAAGCTGCTCTCTCTCCCGTCTCTTCCCGAGCGGCTTCCTGCTCCTGACAGTTTGCTCTCTGCAGGACAGAAGCCTCTCTGCTCGCTGGAGCTCCTGCAGACTGGATGCGATGAGGCACCAAACTCCACCTTGAGCGCACAACAATCACGACACAGGGGCCACTTTCAAGCCTTTGCCCTCACATCATGAACTCACTCTATATCTTCCTCAAAGACTATAACATGACTGATGATTATGAGGGTGATCATGCAAATTTGCAAATCAGCTGTGCAAATAGTGAATCATGAGCAAATTCCTGGGACTTTACATGATTCTGTCATTCAAGTATATTTTTCTTGCAATAATCTTGCTGATGGAATTAAGGTCTTTATAATAAGGTGCAAACACATTGTTATATTCATTATTGTATTTAGAGCGACCTCTGTTGTGTAGTGTTCAGTTTGGTTGGATATTTGAATGTATTATTATGATGACTGATGTCATTCATTCATTAGAAACATTCATGATGGCACAGCTTATTTCTTTCACTCTTATTCATCTTTATTCATTATTTGATGTATCTATGGGTAATTGAGAAAAACATGTATTTGTTTAATGTAAACTGTTAATATTGTAAATTATTGATATAATGTGGAGAAGAAGAAAAAACACCTGTGGCACATGAAGGAGATGTGATTTCAACTAAGCACCGCAAGAGGGCGATATAGTATAGAAAGTATGAAATAGGACAGCAGCAGAGTGAAGTTAAAGTTCGTCATGACCTCAAAATGAATAAAGCTCTTAATTATTAGAAACATGATCAAATTAGGTTAAAAACAGGACAGAAAGGGAGACTAATAATAGACAAGTCTGTTGTCCTGCAAGAAAATACAACAACAACAAGATATGTCACATATCTAGTTATGCTTATCACAAAAGTTTTAATTGATTTGATATAGTCATATACAGTAGGTTTTTATTAACAGTGGTAGGGGTCTGCATAGGCGACAGTTGTTTTTCAGCTTCCTCCAGCCTCCATCAACAAGCTGGTTGTGATCAAAGCAAAACAGACCAAAAGCTGGTCACTGGCCTCTCTGTGACTCTCACCCACACCCGCTGTAATTCATAACATAATTCAAACGTCTCTCCATAATACGGAGGATGTCACTGCGTGGCAGGGTCCACATATTGTTTACATTTGCAACAAAGCACAGCAGCATACTCTGATTCGACCCTGATCCTCTGTGGCCAGTAATGAGATGCTGTTGTTTCCCAGCTCTGTAATCGAGTTTCGCTGCAATATGAAATTTGTGTACGATACAACGACGGCCTTTCTGATCAAGCGCCAGCCTGTCCGGGCTCGTTAGCATGCACTCAAGAATCACAGCCCAGGGACCTTGTATTCACTCCCCTCGACAGGAGTCTGAAGGGAGCTTGTATTACCTCTGACCTTTACAATGTGTAGCATGAATAACAGCAGGCAGCTCCATTTAATATGTACAGATTGGAAAGCAACCCAGGAAGAAACGCAAGAGCAATAAACAGACTGTGAGTCATGTTAAAGGGAGTTGGTTGAAATCTGACAGTGTGTTCACCTCTTACTGGATTTGGCAAAGGCCGAGTCGTAACTTTTCTACTGATCCTTATGAGATAAGATTTTCCTTTGTTAGGCCACAACGGGGGAAATTTGCAATTTAATGTGGGAAATATTCATTGAGGTAAACTTCTCATTTAAAATTTCAGCTTCATATAACAAAGTACCAGTCATATTCCTCTTTTATTTTCCAACTGCAGAACAAAATTATTGTGTGTAGACTTGAGGGACATCACTTCTGGGGCAGAGCAGCCCTCCACCAATCAATGGTTCGATCCCGAGCCCCTGCAGCCTGCATGTCAAAGCAAACCCCAAATTGCTCCAGATGGCTGTTCCACCTGTGTGTGAATGTGGTGGTGGCACTTTCCTCTGAGCCACCATGTGTGACTGTGTGTGAATGGATCGATGTTGACTTGCTTTGCGAAAGCACTTTGAGCGGTCGAATAAGAGAAAAGTGCTGTATAAATGCAGCCCATTTCCCATTTAGTCCTTTGACCCCGGAGCTCCCCAGTTCAGAGGCACCGAGCAGTTTGGTTGTAAACACACAGACAGCTGTAGCCTCTGGGTTCTGTCCCCGACTCTGCAGCCTGTCCACGTTTTTCCACACTCCACCCAAACTCGGGGCCGAGCAGGGAGTGGAGTGTCATTGGTTTGAGGGAATACAAACCCCAAAATCCACCAACCCCCTTGCACAACTCCCCTCGACAGCTGAGATTCGTTCTACCCCTGAAGCAGCTGTCTACTGTGGCAACAGCTGGGCATTTTGGAGGGAAGAGGGGACGTGGATTCAGAGGGTCACTGGAATCCGTCCCTGGTTTCAGAGAAATTAACAGCCTTGTCAAGATGAGTTTTATTTGCCCAATGAGTGCACTCTGCGTTGCCAGGCTATAATGTATACTTGTGTACCATATGCTTGTGTGCGTCTGTGCCAACGTACATATATTACAGCACAGGCGCATAAAAATATCTAAACTGTGGAGGCAGCTGAGAGAAATCTAATCAAGCAAATGTTTTTTTTGTTACTAAAACTAACAAGGCAGTGACCAAATTAAAGCTTCTTTTCCAGCGTCATGCGCTGTAAAGCAACTGTGTGATTCAGCTGTCACGAATGCACTGAATCACATCGTTTCAACATGTTCATTAGGAGCAAATTACAACGCTCGTTCCTGGGTGCAAGCATCCTCGGAGCTGTGCCATTTCCATGACAATAAGTCAAACCGCTTGAAAAGTGTGGGTGAGTGCAAACTGTGATGTCAGGTGCTTGACAAACATCGCGACTGGGAACATAAGGCAGGCTATAAGCGGATGCATGCATGTGCCCGTGCGGTAGGGTCACGATGCCCTCAGGGTCACATCACTCTGCAGGCGCACCCCAAGGCCAGGCATTTGTCAGTTTACCCAGGGTCAGGTGCCCCGAACGTGGGCCGGGTGGCGTGCAGCAGCCTGGCCAGTCGCTCAAACAACGTCACGGCAACTGTTGATCTGCTGGCCGCTCTTTCTCTCAGCTGCCCGCGGCCTGAGCGCCGCGAGGAGGGGCCGGGGCGAGAGGGGGGGGCGTCCTGCCAGCCGCCATCTCTGTTTGTCAGGCCTTGGCGAGAGCAGGCATCAGTGGACTGGTACTGCCTGGCACTCATTCGCTCCCTGAGGCATCTTAAATGAGAGAAACAGAGTCTGTGTGTGTGTGTGTGTGTGTGTGTGTGTGTGTGTGTGTGTGTGAGAGAGAGAGAGAGAGAAAGGAAAATGGGTGGCATGGGTGCTGCTTTTTTATAGTGTGTTATTTAAAAGAAAAATATCAGACATGTTTTAATTAACATGAAATATACCATTACAATATAAATAGCAGTTTGTTTATCTTGATTTAAAATACTTTTCCTTTGTCCATTTGAAGTATCCCTTATATAACCAGATTATGTGAAATCCTGCCTTTTACTTCACATCAGCTCATAATAGTGAAAAAGTCTGTTTTAGGTGAATGGAGACAGAATTAGATGCAGACTATGCTAAAAATATCATAATAATTGGTCCATTAATTTCTTTAACCACTGAATGGTGTTTATTGCAATGCACTAGTACCCACTTTTCCTTCTTCTGACAACATCAAGTGTCACTGCTGCACTCAGTTTGAATTTTAATTTGACGTAATGATTTGTTAACTTTTTTCCGCTTCCAAATTTCATCTTGATATAAAAAGTGTGACGCACTGATTATCCAAATCAAATTTTTTATTGTCCTCGCTGTGCTGCGCATGCGAGAGCTTGACACCTCTGCAAACTGTAGTGTAAGTACAAGTACAAGAGGAAAATGGAGAGAAATGAGCCTTTGCAAAAACAATGTGTTCTGGTGGCTTGAAATTGCCTTGGCGTGATCATTTCGCTCGATCTTGCCATATTTTAATGTGCTAAACCAATGAAGCCAAGCCCTGACTTCAAATCTGTCATCGTACAAAATTTTTAATTCTCTTTCCTCTCTGTCGTAAAAAAGGTGACAGTGTTAATTATTACCTTTCCAAAGACGTCATCGCAGCATCTCGGTGTCACACTTGCAATTTCCACCTCTGTTTTAACACTGTTTTCACAGTCACTGTGCGCTTTTCCTTTTTTTTTTTTTTCAATTTTAATTTCGCTGTAACCCAGCAGGGGGTCTGTATTAGTAAGGCCTCAGAGAGCTGTAGCAGGGTTTAATCTGAAGTGTTGAAAATAATACATGCCCAACCCTCCCCGGACCCTTTAAAAGATCCAGACATAAGAGTCTGAGCCAGGGTACCAGAATGGAAAAACTCTATGAGGGTAATAATCACTGCCAGGGCCCCAGTTTTCCCCAATATCTGCTCCATATTTCAGCCCCCTTATTTATTTGGATATCGGCCCTTTAAGTTAAATTTAATTTGAATCTGCTCTGCTTTTCTATGGATTGATTTAAGATGCAAGACACTTTTGTTTCCACTTGATGTCTGTCATCTTAAGAGAGAGGGTATTGGGTGCATTCGCAAGTGATGGGTGTGTTATCCCGAGGCCCCAGCCATAAATCCTCGCTAATCCGGGGTGCTTCCTGCAAGCGTCAGAGCCGCTGTATACTGTGGCTGTGGTTATCAGATTTATGACCTCGCACATGGTGTCAAACAGGAAGCATTTGGCGTTAAGCGCACTGACTGGCTCGTACACACCGAAACACGCCGAGTGATTTCACACACTGATCGTGAGATTCAGTGGCCCGACATTAGTTGCATGGAGTTGGGCGGTCGGAGCAAAGAGCTAAAGGGGCGTTAAAAAAAAAAAAAAGCAGAGGAAAAGCAGAGATTCACTACAAGGCGTGCCTAAATTGCCCAGTGCCATTTCAATCCTCTCTCTGCTCTCAGACGCAGAACAGATTGAGTTTTAGGTGGCCCTAATTTTTCACAGCTTAGCGGAGGCCAGAATAAAACATGACTCACTGTCCACTCTCTCCCTCATGCCTGCAGGACCAGAGGTGGGCACTACATGTCTGAGCTCAGCTGGAACCGCGGCAATAAAAGACCACGACACACACACACAAACACACACATTACATACAAGCTGCGGCAGAGAGTGGGCACACAAGCACCAACTGGAGAGAGCCATGGTGAGCGGGAAAAGGTGTGAGCAGGAAAAGTGGTGTGTGTGGGTGAGTGTGAATATGCGAGAGTGTGCGTGTGTATTTGTAGAGTTTTTGCAGTTGTGACAGCTGGGATGAAGGAGTGGAGGCGGCGTGTGTGATTGGAGGAGGTGCCAACAGAGCAAGTGTCTCTTTATTTTCATCACACACAAGTGTGTCCGCGTGTGGATATATGTTCATGGACACTATGTACATCTGTGTTTGTGTCTGTTAATATCTATCTTTTAGTCTGTATGTACAGAACAATCTGATCTTGTTTGATATGGCTGCAATATGGAGCTGTCATACAATGTACACACAATGTAAATGAGCCTCATGTTTGCGTGATACTGTCATGTTTTGTTTGCATTTGCTTTTGTTTATGCAGTAAAAGGTCAATATGCCCAAATTGCAAAGAAAAAAAAACAAAGTTCTCACTTATAGTTAGTTTTTATCTATGCATTGTTCTTTTGGTGTCATTTGCAAAACTTTTGAACAACCTTATCGCCAGACGTCAATGCAACATCAATATTGGACCATTCTGCAAAACCAATGCAAACATTTTTTTCAATTCTTGCTTCCCACAACATTTACACTTTGCAGCTACTAAAGGTTTTAGGAAAAGGTTATAAATAATGACTTAGGTATGTTTAAGGATAGGCAAGAAAAAAGAAAAGAAAAACAAACTAAAAACATGGTTATGTTTGAAAGACTGTGGTCGTGATTAATAAAGTTGCAAACAGAAACTGCAGGTCTGTGACATGATTCAGTTTGTTACATATACATGCACACTGCTTCCTGTGTTGGCGCTCAACATTGGCTTTGGACGTAAATCATGAGAATCCTCTAAAATGGACATTGGACATACTGCAAAATTTGATAACAGTGTGTCTCCCCAGAAACACAACCCTCATTACTCTGGACAATACACAGACCTTTCTGTGGACAGTTTTGTCTGAGACAATTTCATTTATTGAAAATATTTCCAATGAAAACTGCCCACAGCGAGATCTGTGAATTTTCCAGGGTGAGCAGGATTTCGCTTTGCTGTTAAAGTTTAAAAAGTCATTTTTCTGTGCTTTCAGCATCACAACAAAATTGCATTTACCTCCATTGTAGTGGAATGGAAAGTGAAATCTAAGGCTGCGTTTCCACCGCAGGGACCAGGTTTCTAAATTAAGTTTTGGGGACATTATTTTACCCCTAAAAAAGTCCCTGCTCATGGGGTAGTCCTTTTCAAAAGTAAGCTTTTTCTTTCAACCACCGTTTTTAAAAACCAGCAACCTTGCTTTTTTCCCATTTTGTTTCGATGCATCAACATAGAAGAAAGAACGAGACAGATGGACTGATGATGAAGTTCAGGCTGTAGTCATGTGCAACAATTATGTGTAAAACCAGACATTGCTGTTTTATATGTCAGAAATGCAGAAATGTAAATGCAGACAAAACTGGGCTGAAAGAACCAAAACTTCCAGCTTCCTTGCGTTTAAATGCAGCTTTAACAAATTAAAATGAAACTATCTGCATGGTACCACTAAAATGCCTTGCAATTTGGGTGAACTTATCCTTTAAGGTTTTGCATGTTCTGCACTCTGCACCAGTATATCTGCTTAATTTGCATGCGACTGTGTGTGCGTGTTGCGTAGGTGAGGTCACTCCGTCGCCCTGTTGCAGCACCGAGCCGCGGCAGCAGCTGCGGGGGGAGGCAGGCGGGCAATGATGAGGTCACTCAGCAGGCAGGATTAAGGCCGTGACAACTGGCGCTGCGGCCAGTGCCAGTGCTGACCGGGGCAGTTGTGCAGTGGGCACGGTGCTCCGGCCCCGGCTCCTCAGCAGCATTAGCCCACTGTTGTTTTTTCATTAGCTTGGTACTGGCCCAGGCCACTGTGCAGCTTGCCAGGGCCCACAGCGTGAACCCACAGTTGTTGCAGGGCTTTAGGGGCCTTCTCGGCCCGTCTCTCTCTCTTTGTCTCCGTCTGTGGTCACACACTGTGACCACGGACCTCTCAGGGAATAACGGATCAGGTTACGTACAAACACACTCGTTAACTCAATTATGCAAGCCCTTAACGCTTTGATGTGTAGCGATAAGGCCGGGATTATTGAAGGGACAGATGCCATGTGACCACAGCAGAGCTTTGTTGCCACATGCCTCAGCTACAGCCGATGAAGGATGGACAAAATGGACTGGTGAGGGTCAGGAGAAGCACCACTTATAACCCCAAAGGGTTGAAAGATGGGGACAGACACGGGAAGATATCAAAGAGGATGAAAGTTTTTTGTTTTTTTTTTTCAAATGTGAGCTTGACCTTTCGGGGTGTGAAAACCTGAAATAGCTCGTAATGGATGAAGCAGTTTCGAATTCACTTCACCTAACATCTGTTTAATGCATGAAGGAGTAACAGGATGTGCTATGTGTGGCTTTAAATTAGGTGATTTCGGTCTCCATTTTCAATTTTCGGCACTTTTAATTCTCTGTTGCGAAATGATGAGAATGCATAAAACACAGCCGCTCGCCCTTCACCGGTTCCCACTTATTTTTCAGTGGAGCTTGGACATAAACCTAAAACCATTAGCTGCACCACTGAGACCAATTAGCAGAACGTGGCCAAACAAACCTTCCCTTGCTTTTTACAACATGTTCTCTCTTTTTTACCCTCCCTTCTTCCAGCCTTTCCACTTTCTCTCTCTCTCTCCTTTGTGGCAGACTGCAACATAATTTTTTAGTGTCTTTAGCCTCTTCTGGGCTGCTGATAAGTGATTTATTTATTACGAGTGTTCTTGATGCTTTGCAACTGTAGGGATGCTCTCTCACGGCCCGAAGGCCTGACATATTGATGTCTATCTCCCACACAAGCTCCAGATGTGAACTCACTGGCTTGATGTTTGGTTGGAGGAGCTCAGCTGGAAAACTTTACAGTCGCAGACCAACAGTCTGATCCAAAATAGCCGGTGAACAAAGAGATGATAGTGACACGTTACAGTTATTCTGGGTTCAGTTATACATTTGTCACTGCTTTAAATCATTTTTTATAGAATCACTGTTTACTGAATATACTGCACATTAATTTAATCCACAGCAGGATGAAGACAGTGAACCTCCTTTCCCACTAGGTGGCAATGCAGTTGCAGACTGACATGATAGAGGGGAGAAAAACACCTGTGGGATCACAACATCTCACTTCCCCGCTCTCTCCCTGCTGTCTTCATGTGTGTCCCAAGTCTTTTAAAATGTGTTATACTGCCATTTAGAAAACAAAGAATAGGATTCACTTTTATCAGCAGAAACAATTTGATTCCTCTGTTAAAGACACAAGGATAACGATAAAGGGGGGGAAAAAATCTACTTGTGTTGAATTTCTCAGTTAATTTGCAAAATGTATGCAACTGAAAAAAAAACAATACACACTGTTCTGCTCCGTGAGAGATCACAAATCCTTTGTCGTTATGTTCAAATGTGATGTTAGATTTGATGGTTTTCCAGGACAGGCTCCCACAGAACTGCTGCTTTTGAGCCCAGTTTTGAGCAACACTCATTTGAATTTTATATAAATATGGCAAATTATATACATATAGTATTGTAAATGGATGCAAATTAAGTCCGATCTCTTTAATTGTATTTAAAAATACAAAATATGTAAAATTGGCACAAAATATAATTTATTCATTTATAGCTTGCAAAACAATTAAAAGATGGTGCCCAATTCAATTACAGTATAAAACCTTTTTGGATGAGTAAAACATTTTAATTCTCCAAAACTTTATGCATTACATACATATAAACTTTACAAATGCTCACCTTATTAGCAAGTTTCCAAAAAAAAAAAAAAAAGAATCAAAGAAGAATCAAACTTGACTGATGTAAATTAGCAACCTTTTAACTTTAATTGTTATTATGCGATTTAAAATGATGATGCCGTCTTGCACCTGCAGCGAAATGGTTAGAAAAAGGTCAAAAAGTGGATGACGATCATACGCGGCTGCAGCATTGACTGGGAGCTGTGAACCACCTGCTCTGCCTGCATCATTAGGTCCAACAGAGTGTCACTATGTTCATGATGTCGTGTGCTCATGTTGCAAAGACAGAAAACAGGGATCAGCGCTGAAAGCCCACGGGAGGTGAAGTTTTCCTCCTCTTGCACAACGCCGCTCTCGCTGTTAACAGCTACAATTAACAGGCAATGGCTGAGCCGTCAGCAGAGGTTCTTTGTGACCTTCTCACCTTCTCTGGTTTGAGTTCCTGTTCTTAAACTACAGCCAGA
The DNA here is from genome assembly GCA_037975185.1 of Centropyge bicolor. Taxonomy (NCBI): domain Eukaryota; kingdom Metazoa; phylum Chordata; class Actinopteri; family Pomacanthidae; genus Centropyge; species Centropyge bicolor. The sequence goes on along the minus strand of JBBMOC010000092.1, from coordinate 329,333 downwards.
AGAGCAACAAAAACAGTGTTTGATGTTGTTCGCGAGGTCTCTTTCTCTGTCTGCCTGGAAGTCCCCTTCTCTTCCTAACTACCACCAAATGGTGTCCTGTAATTCACAACGTGCATGTACATCATTTGAGAGCAGACTAAACCCAGAAGCCTGACTTTGGGATTTTTCGGCCACATGAGACGACTGCCACATTTAATGCAAACAAATGGCCAATAAAATAAAAAAATAACACAAATAAACAAAGTCTGAAATACATAAAATCGAGACTATTAATCAAGTGTCTTGTTAGTCCCTGGAGTGTAATCGACTGGGTGAGTTGGGACTTTGCGGTTTGTCAGTGTCCACAGTGTTTACTTATATCTCACAGGGGCACAGAGGAGACGACGAAAGACGAAAGGAGTGATGTCAAAATAGGATAAAGTGGGTGCTGAGACAAGAGAGAAGAAGATGGGAAATATAAGAGACAAAAGAAAGGCAAAAAAAAAAAAAAAACACGAGGAGAGACGAGCCTGGAATCAATAATCTGGTTTCTGTAGTTGGGCTGAGGAGGGGAGAGCAAGCGAGCGGCGCCTGAGGACAACAGACCGCATCCTTCCTTCCTGTGAGGCAACGTGGGGACAGGAAGGGCCACCAGAGGGGGTCACTTGGCCAGCGATTCACTTCCTGTCGGGGTCCCCGGGGATCAAGGGATAAGTGCGTCCGGGTCGCAGGAAGAGCCACCTGTCTGATTGTCTCCCTCTGGGTTGACCCCCCCACTCCTGATGTTGACCCCCATGGCAGCCAGGTGGGGGATAGATGCAGGGAGAAGGGGGGATGGGTGAAGGAGGGAGTCGAGGCCTGAGGGTGAGGTGGCATCATTCTGGGTCCTCGGTTCACAAGGTGGGAGATTTGAGTCTGGAGATGAGATAAATAACAAGCTAAGTTGTGCATCTGACAGAAAAGAGGGAAATGGTATCTTTACTCATGAGGCCACTCAGTTAAAGAGAGTGGCGTCCATCTCTTCTTTTCTGATTTGGAGCATCTCATGCAGACAAATGGCCAACTTTAGTAGTAGGCAAGATAAGGCCTGCCTTGTACCAAAATTATCATTCAAACATGCCTTAGGAAGCATATAGGGGCTTTCCAGAGTGGGACTACATTGTTGACATCGAGACAAAGGGGTTATACATTGAAATAATGCGCAGAAGATGGAAACATGCACAAAAGGATTGTGGCACTGAGGGCTTGAAAAGCGGACAAACTTTGCCACTGTGACAGGAAGAACTGGAGGTGGGGGGGCTTCAGCCAGCTGAGGAGGGTGTGCGTATGTGTGTGTGTGTGTGTGTACGTGTGTGTGAGAGAGTGTGTTTGAGAGTGTGCCAAGCCGACCAGAAAGCGCTGGCAATTTCCTTGAGATGCAGAGCTTCACCGCACTCCCCAGGGGAAGGCCAAATAAACCTCAGATGTGCAGCAGGATCTGTCCCCCCCCCTCAGCCCCTTTGTCTCCCCCCGCCACCTCCAAAGACTACAGAAACACATTAGAGTGAAGAAGGAGAGGGGGATAAGAGGACAGGGAAGGGGCGAGGGAGGTAGAGAGGAAAGGGGAGATTTCTGCTGTTTCGTTTTTTTTAACTCCTTCGCTCGAAGTTGTCATCGTAGTCAGCTCCAGGGAGGTTCGCAGATGTTTATCATGTACAAGAGGGAAGAAAAAAGAAATCATAAATTGTTCCACAATGCATCCAAGGTCACAAGTTCAGACCCATAAAGTACACGAATAACCCTGCAGAGTGTAATTATGGAGGTAAACCTCCATGTCGTAGGCCGCGAGATTTAACCTCACAGACCTGTCTAAATCACTGCGGAGCAGAGGTTGGAGATGGTTCTGTGATATATGGACAAAAAAGCACAAACACACACATTGTGAGGCCAAAACAGTCATCTGGATATACTGAGTTTAAGAAGAGCGCGTTTTAAAGATAGCAAATTGTGCTGGGAGCTAAAGCCATTTATGGAACAAGTCAGCCCAAACCTTGCAACCACATTGTAATCATGTTTGTGTCACGGCCGTCCCAACCGAGTTCTTTCTAATCTCTCTCTTTTGAGATGCGAATGATGCCAACTCACCGCTGCATCAGCCTCGAAATCGACAACCTGGAAAGGATCAGTGAATATCATCTGAGTAACACGACTGATTTTAATTTAACTGATGGCGAAAATGATATTTTTTTAAGCATGTAAAAAAGGATAATTTGATGTGATCTCTCCTAAATCACCTGTAGTTATCAGTGAAAAACCTTTCCAGCACTTAAGGCTCGTTTTCCTTATATTAATAAGAGGCCTCTGTCACACCCACTTAACCATGATGTGTGGAAACTCACCACACCACCACGCCACACACACTCACACACACACCTCTAATGGTGGTGTCAACACACACTGCAGGTAAACAAATACATGCACCACCAGGGCGTTTACCTGTTTACCTACTGCCCATTCGAGGACTTCCTGTTCTGAGATTAGTAACTTGAGATTAAATCAAATCTAGAATATATAAAAACATTCAAATAGTAGTGGAACATAATGAAAATGTGATTAATACATGCAGACTGTAACAATAAGGGAGATATTTATGAGAAACTAAAGAAGCACAGTGAAAGGTTTTAATGTCAACAAGTCCACAAATGGCCATATGATGCATATAGACATAAAGTGTCCTGGGCTGCAGACGAAAGCTATAAATATTGTTCCGAGACAGGCAGAACACAGCATGTACAGAAAAACGGCAGTGTTGGAAAACACATATGGATTATCATCTGTTCACAATATCGCTATATTACTAGAACATGCAATGGGAAATCTGTCACGTGTGCTGTCACAGTCAAAGCAGCTGACGCCGGTCATCATGGATAATCACAGTGGACTGTCATGAGATGAGAGTGATTCAGAGGTCTGGACTCGAGTTAAAGTTTGTAGCAGCCGCTCTTCTTTGTCTTTGCATCTTTATAGTTGAATACAAAGGATGCACAGTGTGACATCCATGACCATCTCTATGGGAAGCATCTCTGCATGAAGATGCTCTGTTGCTGCCTTTCATGCTTTTGGGCCTTTAAGAACACGTAATCAAAGTCCACCCATCCCCCCCCCCCAACACATCAGTTTGTAGTGTAGGCTCTGCTGCCACCTCCACGCTTTCCAAGCTCAGCCCTCCCAACACTGCCAACCCTCTTCTGCAATTTGATCATCCTCCTGCGTTCCCAGCCTTTGGCCAACGCTGGTCAACAGGCTGTAAAATAAAAACCTCCCTCATTCTTCTCCCTTGCATCCATGTGAGTCCAGAAAGTCCAGTTTGTCACTGAGGCGATTATTAAAATGTCGCTCCTGTAAACACGTAAAACATCATGCGCCCGCCCGAGCTACAGGAGACTAAACAGGCTTCCCACAGATCCCAAAACCAACTTACAAAACCACAGCGGCACCTCAACCCCACTGGCGCTACCTGCTTTTTCCCCTTTCCACTTTTTTTTTTTTCTGTTTTCGCAATCATCATTTAACAAGTCTATAAGCTGCAGCAACAGCCAAGGCTTGCGGTTTGATACGAGCCTGTGATGGACGTGGGGTTAGTCTTGCCATACCCAGACTACCGGGCTCACAGCGGGGAAGTATCCGTTTACCCCGGGTCTCCCCAGCTCATTCTCGCTCTGGAAGGACGCCTGCAAAGCCAAAGGGAGGGCAGGGGGACGGAGCGTATGTGTTTCCATTACGACTATTGCGCCCCTGAAACACTAGAAGTCTCATTTTGGGGATCCAATTTTATTAAATCAAACTGTGTGACAACGTTGGGTTGTTTCCACAACATGAGCAGGTAGGGTGGGTGTGAGGTGCGCAGACAAAGTGCTCTTTGAGTGCTGCGGTCAGGCGCGTTGCCAGACACCTTTCCACACCTAGCACTTGGGGAGCCTAATTGAGAGTATGGGCTGTGCCTGTCGTTGCCTTTACCATTATTGCACTCAACACATGGCCAAGAGGCTGTGATAGCTGTAACACCGTCGCTACCAAGGACCCGTTTCCAGTGTGTGCGCATGTTTATAGGTAAATTTTTTTTTGCTCCTGTCGGCGCTGCTGAGCAGGAGCGGTCGGACCCTGCTGCTGCATAAATGTCCTGACAACGATTTTGCGCCATTATGGCCCCCGCTGCAATTACTTAATGATGAAATATCCAGACTGGAATATAAATGGAAAAACAGGTGACAGGTGTGTGTCTGAAAATCATGTGCAGAGGCAAAGCAGAGCGTGACAAGGGAGCGAGCAAACTCCTTTTCACCCTATAGGATGATTGAGAGGCTGCAAATCATAATGAGAGCCTGAGCAAATAAATAAGGGAGAGATAATTTATTTGATTTCGGGGAAGCCGGAGCTATAACTCATGTCTCATTGGAGTTGGCGCCGGTGGTGCTGGTGGTTTCCAACATGCTGGGAGCCTCCTCCCTACCAAGCTTCACGCTCTGCTCAGACTCAAGACTCAGCTTACACCAAAACATACAACTGCTAACACCCTGTAAAGCACAGCAAGGAAAGGGCACAGACAGAGGGAGATAGGTCTGGGTTGCTGTGTTCATATAACCACACGCAGGCTGGGGTTGTCAAAATTTCCTCCATAGTATTAAGGCTGAGATGCAGCGAGACAATATAGGCTGCACAGATGGTTTTGTCTTTGTATAAATGCAGATAAATAATTCATTTTTATTAAGAAGTACGATGCATAAGAGGAGGATCAGGATGATAAAGGATGGGATGGCTCAGTTAAGCCTCTTCACACTCCTCTCCTCACGTTCTTACATGCTGTCTCTCTGCAACAGGAGGTCTGGGAAAAAATCACTTTTACTTTTGCTTGGATTCCAATCCCTTCCCTCCTTCTCTGGCTGTTGGACTGCCAGCTGAACAGTGTACAGGGCGGCTGCCATTTTGGCAGGGCCAGTCTTTTCCCTTACATACTTATTAAAGCTTGATTTTCCCCTTGGCCCGAGTCCCCTGAAACAAGGTGTGCTCACTCAATGGACAGGCCCTTAGCAATCTGGAGCCAATTCAAAGGGGAGTCAGAGAGGAATGGGTTTGCCGAGATGCATGAAAGGGAGCTGGCTGGAAATCAATGTCATGTCACGGCTCGATTTGATTACGGTAATCTGTATTAATTTGACCGCAAGTGCATAAATACAGATTAGGACAAGCCGTCTCTGGTGTACGCACCCACCCACCGACCCACACATGCGGCGCAGACGAGCCAACTTATAGAAATACCTTTAGAGGCAACCAGTGATGAAATGTGATAGAAGACAACAAGTTTACAAATTAGCTCGTGACAGGCTTCACATGCTCATGCGGTGGTGTCAGGCTGCGTCACGTCACATGCTAGATGGAAATGAACAGCCGAAAAAGAGCAGTTGCCTTGGTGATACGTCTGCGCACACACATTGACACATGCGTGCGCTTGCAGAGGAACGCGCACACGCACGCACGCAGACGCCCAAGAAAACACACTCTGGCTGCAAGCGTGGTCCAAATCGTGATACTTCCCCGGGTGAGACAGCACCCTCTGGCCTGTGGGGCTAACAATAGGATCCATTCTGCGCCGCTCACAATCCTCCCTCCCCTCCCGCCATGCTTATGACTAATGACCTCGGGGCAGGGGTAAGTTAGGGGTGAAGGTGGTGGGTGGCGGAGAGAGAGGGGAGGGAGGGAATGATGCTGTCACCGAAGACACCAAGACAACAACATCGTCGCAGGGTTTTGAACTCAGCCTCTGTCAAAACCCACAACAATGGCTTTTTAAAAAGACACAACATTTTCCCCAAAGTGAAAACTAAGATCAAGTTCAAATTAGAGATTCTATTAAAACCTCCCTGCAAAAGCACATGTTGTGTCAGTCACCGTCCATAAGCAATGCTTTCATCAGCCACAGTCGACCACGACCCGGGTTGACAGCTACAAAGAAAAGTCAAGTTCTGGACGGATGAGAGACGCTTTGCCGGGCGACATTTGCTGCTTCGCTGGACGTGCCAGAAAAGCTTTGAACATGTGTTACCGTGAAAAGACATTCCACATTAGAGCCATTAGAAGTGCCATTATGGTAAGTGTGCCACATCTCCCTCTCAATCAAAGAAGACGTCTCAAATAAAAAAAAAAAACCTCACTGTATCACATTCCCTGTAGGAATACTTTAAATAGGCTGCAGGGCTGTATAGCTGTCTGAGGTTACGCATGTATCACTCAGCTGGAGGACTGAAGGAGGGTGGCACGGGGCCAAGCCCAGTCGAGGGGAACGTGTGCTGGGTGTGGGGGCCAGAGCGAAAGGCTTGAGCTGGAGCACACAGATGTGGAGGCGCTGACGGATGTTTCTGGGACAGATGCTAGCTTTGCTCAAGCATGTGCAGCTGTGTGGACATGCACACGTGTGCGCTTTTTGTGTACAGTGCTGGTGTGTGTTTATGGTCGTGTACGCTACAGAATATGTGCGAGAGTGTGCAGAGATTATCTTTTGTGTGTGTCCGGCGTTTGTTCCTGAGCAACATACTCGGGTCATTTAGATTTCTGGCAGGTTGATTCAAGATGGTCACAGCGTTTAATGCATCCTTTATATATTTGTCGTGAACATTAAACAGTAACACATAACACAGCATGATGCACCAGAGTGGCAGAGATACACTGGAAAAAAGGCCCCTCCAAATAGAAGTAAAAAAAAACAAGATATTTTTGCCTGTAATAAGTGAAAAAATTTGCCAATGGAACAAGTGAAAATTGTCTTGATAAGATTTCTTGAAATAAGACAATATGTTAAGCCTTACAAGATCTTGAAATTAGCTGGAAAAACTCATTCTTAGCTATATTTTAGTTGTATTGTGAAGTTTCAAGTTAAGTCTGCTAACTTGAAACAAGATGATTCATTCAATAGCACAGCAGCTTAAAAAATATATGGCATGTCAAAAAAGCTTGTTTCATCTGAGATATGACTCAAAACAAGATGTTTTCAAGACTATTTCACTTAACAAGATATTCAAGATGCACCGTCTAAAAAGTTACTATATCTTACTGAAATGTTACTGGTTAGCTGATTGTGTCTTATATTAAGTGTGATGAGATATTTTGACTAGAAATTAGAAAAATATACTTGGTGAGATTTTGAGTTTTTGCAGTGAAAAGTGAACCAAAGCGTTCACAGGTATCAGTGCTTTAACAGCCCGTTGCCTTTTGTTGCGTTCAGCGTCGAGCTTCGCATGGCACAGACGGACAACAAAGCTTCAGAGTGAATCACAGTGTGAGCAGCATCCGCACCCCGCTGAGCACGTGTGCGCATGTGTGATCGCTGTGACTGTAATCACAGTTTGTGTGGGTTACCGCGTCCGACTGCGTGTTTGCAGATGACGCAAGCCTTCCTGGTGCAAGCTGGTGCAGCGCTCGGTTAGGGCCTAATTGAACGGGGCCGGCTTCTAGCTGCCTGATTGCAAACAGACCCAGGTGAGTGTGTGACAGCCTCCTCCTCCTCCTCCAATCTCCTTTCCTCCTTTCTCCTTCACTCACCTCCTACTTCAGCTAACTGACTCTAATGAGTTTGGAGACCCATGTCATGCACGTTGCTCACTACAGTGCTAATGATTACAATTTGTCCAGCCGTCTGATTAAGGAAGTGGCTCTTAGAGCGCCGTGCCACACTTAAAATCCTCCCCCACTGGCTCGCCACTCAGAGTTTTATGGGCACATGCGATGGAGTGTCACTGAGGAATAGCTCTGCACCATCAAAGCTCTAATGATCCTTAATAGCATATGCATGTATTTTACAACGGCGCTGCTCACAGAGAAACCACAATTATATGTAATATCATTCACAAGGTGTAGTAAAACATATATACATTTTGGAAGGAGGAGCTTAGATTGCAGCGTGAGGCACCCAGACAGGAAACAAAACTGATTTTTACAGGGTGAGGGCACCCAAAAGTAATTACTTATAACATAGGTTGAGGCCTGTAATAAACAATTACTTGGATTACACCAGCGTAGTGCCTCGTAAACACTGCAGCTCTAAACTACACCTGAGTTTTCAGCCTGTCTGCCGGCCGGGCCAACGCACTACCTCATAGGAGAACCATGTCTGACAGCTTGGCAGCAGTCCAACCGAGCGAGTGCAGGTTTTCTCGAACGCTCTCGTCGTGTTAGATGATGATGATGAAAATGGGAATAAGGAGGTAGAATAAATAAGAATGGTGAAGAGATTTGTAACTGCAGCACAGACGATGAGTCAGGAGAAGGTTGGGGAAAAACAAACTGGTGTGACGGTTAGAGATCTGTGACTCATGACAGGCTTTCAAAGAGTTGAGCTTTCACAAATAATGCACAGACCATGTAGTTCCCTCTATCCGGCGCAAATGTGTTCCTCCTTCCCCCTAAAGGCCAATGAGATAAACAGCACTGACTGAACACTTTCCATCACTCCTTTTCTCCGTCACACTTCTGCACATCCCTCTTTTCTTTCCTCCCTTCTGATCTCAAACCTTTTACATCTGTAGATGAACAACAGGAGAGTAGATAAAGGAAGAGATTGACAGCACAAATCAGCACCTTTACAGAGAGAAACACATTCCTCCTTCCACCTTTCCTCGCTTTCCCTCTATCCTTCCCTCTTTTGCTTCTCTGGCCTGCTTCCTGGTCTCTGCCAGTGGGCGTAATGCTGGAACGCTCCGCTCCTCTCTGTGTCGTTTCTGTTTTGCCTGTTAGCCCCGAGCCCAGCCCGGCGGCAAAAACAGGCCAGCACCCCCGACACGGAGCCAGGCGGAGTGAGATTAACATGAGCCTGGAGTCATTATGCTGTTCATGAGCCGTGTCCAAAGCAACAACTTTTATAGCACCTGTAACACACCAGCTAATCTGTCTGACACCCCTGACCAAATAAACACAAGCCAGTGCCGCTGCAAACACACACACACACACACACGAGACTAATGCTGGCTTCACACATACGTAAGCAGCTCTGATTTAGGCATGAAAGCAAGTCGCCTTTCGAGTACTAAAATGCAGTTGCTGAAGTTGAAGTGAGGCCTTGTGGTTGGTTATGTTTACTGACCTTTGACTCTCAGGATGGCTTCCCATGCTCAGCAACAAGATCGCATGCACACGCATTTTGCCGACCCCTCTCTGTCTCCAGCAGCACACCACCACCTCTGTCCTACCCATCAGTCAGTGCCAGCGCTAATCAGTCAAAATAAATCCAATAAACCAAAACGCAGACCCCTACATTTAATTACAGGAATTGGGATCTTGGAGGAGAGCGCCCTGCCAACACACATACTGGCCCCTTTATCAACAAGCATACTGCACTAATTGCAGCCACTGTGATTATATAATTTAACTGTATTTAACCACATTAGTAGAATGGTGTGCACTACCGGGAGTGGACATAATCCTCGGGAAGAGGAGATGTATATAATTGAATAATTTTGGATTCCCTCCGCTGATAAGGAGTGGGGTAAAGGAAGCAAACCTCTCCACGTTGGTTGCAATCCTGTACCATAGTCTTCTCATTAGGAGCTGTCAAAGAAAGCCTTGTGGTGGGTTTGCCCTGGGCCGGTGACTACTGGCCTGTGAGTGAGAGGACAGGAATGATGGTGTTCCCAGGGAAGCCGGGGGTCAAAAGGTCACCAGTGGTGGATTGTGTTTGATACAGGCTCAGAAACCCGGCAAATGAAATGCGAATTATACTGTGATAATTTAAAGGCAAACTGAAATTCAAATTTAGTTTTGCTTAGATATCAGTATAGGCCAGAGGATTTCAAAGTAGGAGGCGGACCTCAGCAGGGGGCTCGGTGAATGGAAGTGAAAAAATTACATTAATTATCAAAAAGAGATCACACAGAATAATCTAAATGTATGTGATTTGATTAAAAAGATATTTTGGAGTCACAGTGCTATTTACTACTATTACTGTTTTTTTTTTTACTACTATTATTTTATATATTTGGCGAAGTCTGAAATTTTGTCTGAACTGTGATTTGAGCATGAACAAGGATTAGGTTTTGCCTTCACCACAACTGGTCCCATGAGAGAGAAACAGTTAATGCTCACTAGACCTTCTCCTTTGAATATGAACACTGAGTGTGTAGGAGCTATGAATGACTCAGTAGGTTGAAATAAGATGAATGGAGATTCACATCCTTTGAAATTAGAGGTAAAAATTTCAAGCTCGCCTCCACAGCAACGTCCTGCTCTGCCATGTGCTTTTAGTACGTTTTTAGTTATCTACCATTTTTAATTTGATTTGTTAATATTTGAGTATCCTGAAAAGCGCACTATAAAAAAAATATTGTTAAAAGCTAGTGAGTCCTCATATTGAAAGCTGCAAAGGGACAGAGGGACAAATTATGTTTATATTTCCTTACACAAAAAGTGAGAAAAATCCACATTTCAGTTCAACTTTAAGAGGATTTTTTCAATTGAGTGAAACCATTCTTTTGCCCTGATAAGTGTTAGTCATGTAGTCTCACCCACATTCGGTTGGTGCATAGAAAGCAGGGTTAAGTCAGTTCTAAGGAAAAGTGTTGGTTCACACTCACAAATATAAATCTTTCACCTCTACTGTGAGTTTTTAAAAAATCCTTTTTTAGCGCAGAAACAGTCCGGCACAAACATTTTGGCTAGCACCTTTTTCAGTGTGCTCCTGAAGTTAGAAAAAGGAACTTAAAAGAAAGCCAAATGGAAACTGTGAGACGCCGCCGACAACAGATGACGATGAGAACGATGTTACGACATGACATCGCTGATGAGCCGAGAGGTTTGTCAGGCCCGGAGAGGGGAGCACAGAGGCCCCACAGGCGGAAGTGTGGGTGATCACCCGACAGACAAGGACATGTGGTCAGGGTCGAGGGTCGCCTCACCCCCATCTCTGCTCCCCCGCACCGCTGCACACAGGAAGTCCGAATCAACGCACACGCAAACACACAGGAGCGGGCGTGCACACACATGTAAAGACATGCACAGACGCACACAGCGAGGAAGCAAATTCCTGGTGGCTGCTCCAGGGCTGACCCAGAAACAGTCCCCCTGCAGCAGCCGCGTTCTCAGCACAGTGATGACCTGCTCCTGGAGCTCGTAAACACAGGCCACCCAGAGAGAGAGAGAGGTAGGCGGGGGGGTGGAGGGGACGTACATTAGCCTAGAGGCTGCTCTCCACTGGCCAACTGTCATGTCCTGTGACCTGACCTGCTGGACCCAGAGCTGTAATAACACACACACACACATGAAGCAGCTCTCACACAAACACAAGAACATCCAGCTCAGTCAGGATGATTCTGTGCTGAAGGTGTTTTAAATCATAGGAACACGATACCACGAGTTTGTTCAGCAGCAGTTCTGTTAAAAAACGCACGGGAGGCTCAGTTTCACACCAAATGAGGAAGAACTTCAAACATGCCACAAACTTGGCTGACTGATCCGTATGACAGGTGGCGCAGGCCATGGTTCCTCCTCGGATGCTCATGCAAATATCCCGTCAGGTGAAGGAGGAAGTGCACCTGTCAGCCGGTTGAACCCCTGGCCTCTATTTGCACACTGTGCCTCTGCTCGCCGGTGGAGCCAACCAAGCCTAATGATCTCACTGATGGTTTGTTTGCAGGCGCTAACTTACATGATTTATTTGCATAGCTCGGTGCATTGCTGGACTGGAGGTTTTTTTTTTATTCCTCCTTGTGCTCAGTAAATGTCTTACGATCTGGGTTCAAGCTGCAGCGCGAAGCACAAATGAACTGCAGTGGCAGTGTGTTTCAGAAATTACCGAATGAATCACAAATGTTCTTTTAGCTTACAAAAACGTCCATAAATGGCTCCTTTCAAGCAAACTTTTTTGCTTGTCCAGAGTTAGCAAACAGAGGTTGCTGTGGGACAGAGCATTGATTATGTGCAGGATGTGTTTGGTACTGAAAGATGTTGGGGGGGTGTTAGATGAAAAAACAGTGTGATGACTGTTCAGAATCCTGCCCCAGACACAGACTTTCATTAATGACTAGAGGTCTGGTCGTGAACTTGTGGCCTGGTCAAATAATGAACGCATTTGTGGCCCGGCAAAGAAAAAAAAACTTCTCTCACTTCTCAAAGTAGCAACTGAAGGCAATTTGTTATGTTCTTACTGATTTCGTTAGTGTGTTCCTTTGAGGTCTATCTCAATTTAACTCATCAGTGCCTCAGCAGATGTGTGTGTGTGTTTGGTTGTGCGAAGCGCCAGATGTGTTGGGCACCTGTAGCGTGCTGTCAGCGCTGAAGAGGCGACCCAGAGGCGAGCAGGACAGTAGAGCTTGTCCTTGCAGACACAGATGCACAGGGTCACACAGGGCGGCCATTGTGCAGACACCATTTATGCAGACACACACACACATGCATGCACACACACCTGGGATGAGAGGCAGCAGCAAAGTGCCACTGTGTTGAACTGAATCAGAGAGCCAGCTGCTGTCGTGCTGTTAGTTGGATCCACCAATACACCAGTCTGAACTGGCTGTGAGAGAGCAGAGGTCAGGCACAAGCCCACAGATCAGATTCTGATTAGAAGAGATGATTATCTCATCACAGTTAATGAAAAACGATATAAAGACAGAAAATAAGAGCGGTGTCGATGCATCTTCTAAAACAACTTGTGTGACCTTATAAGTCATACATGAAGTAAATCCCAGTCACAATCTGGTGACCTCAAGACAAAATTTAAAAAAGGATTTGCCCTTGTCTTGAACACAAATTACTCAAGTCCTCAAGTGTGAAGATTAAACATGACAGTTTAAAAAAAGTGTCACGTTCAGGAGCAGGAGGGAAAGGTGCGTTCAACAGCTTGTAGACAGACAAGTTGCTTAAGCTTTTGCATTGAAAGTCCTAAGACCTGGACTTGATGGGACATGGTTTGAAACCTGCCTCTGACTTTGTCTCACTCTGACATTTTTATATCACACAGTTCAGTTTGTGACCCAACCTACATTTATAATGTTCCAGTGGGCAACCTTGTCTCTTTCAATTCATGTTCATATACGACTACCTTGTTTTTCCAGTTATGTTGCGGTGGGTTCAGTGGCAACATTTTTTTTTTGAGAGAATGAAACTCTTATGCACCAGCAGTCATGGTGAAGTAGTTGGGGCAGATGGCAGGCATACAAAACGCAGGATTTCTGCATTAAGCCAAGAGCACGATCTTTCCCTAACAAAGTCCCGCCCGTGTCTAAACACAACCATAAAAAAGTTTAATAATGGTGCAATCATAAGGAGCAGATATTGGATTGCAAGATCTGATAGTTGTGTTGGAAAATGAAGTTGTCAGTGAGCATTTTCGTTTTTTGCCAGATATAGTAATTAATATTTCCTCATCATGTTAATACAAAACATAATCCAGCCAGCATCATGTCAAAATGTATTTACTGTTGCAAATCATAATTTTTATTACACAGTTATGTTCAGACTTGAAGAGTCAGGGTTTTGGGCACACGGACACCTTGATTGTGGAAAATAAAATATACAAGCACTCATACTTTGATCATCTGACAGGAAAGTCCCCAGTTTTTGAGGTTAGCTGCTGATGATTTTATTATATTGAATCCATGTCTGGGCAGTTTTGTCCTGTGAAAAGACAAAACAACGAATAAAGAGACATGTGTACATCACTGCAACGGCTTGAAAACAGCTGACTCGACAACCCAGGGCACATGTGACTGATCATCACAGACTGATGAGGCTTAAAATGCTTGACAAAAACAAGAATTGCCATGATACAAAACCTGATGGTGAATAGATCGGCAGAGATATTTGTACACGTGAGGGATGACTGCCGGCTCAGTGAGGAGGTGCTGGCCTGATCAGAGGTCAGATCACGCTATAATTCAATGCAAATTTCTTCCCCATTGTCGCAGCTGAGGGTGGATGATAACAACATTCCTCCGGAGCTCAATGCCCAGTTTAAAAATGCAGATGTCAGATAGCCCCCCTCCTCTCTCTCTCTTCCCTCCATCCCCTCCTCTCCTCCACTCTTGATCTCTCCTCTTTGATTTATTCATTTTCTATGTTGGCGAGCCAAACAGGACAATGGCGTCTTTCATAACGGAGGCCGTGTTCCCACTACCAGCACCCTGAAGTCCCCCAGAGTCCCTCATCCAGCAGGCCAGTCTGACGTGACCTGCTCATGGAGGACTGGTTAAACTAAGGAAGGAAACACAGAGAGAGCAAATCCATTGGATCATATAGGCAGCAGCTACTGTATATACTACACTATAGAAATGTGTATTTAGTAACACATGTGGAAAACTTCACATTACTGACAACTTGGAAATTTTGCTCTAGTCTGTTACATTATCTTGTTATATAAAAGTCAAAGAAACCAACTATCCAAACTGAACCAATCAGTCCTTAAAAAAAAAAAACCTTAACCTCTGTTCTGTTATTTCTTTCCTTTTCTTGCATTATGCTGCAGGTGTACAATAAATTATGCTACTTTTTCAGTACAATCAGAAGTCCACATCCCATATATGCTTAACCAGGATATGTGCAGTCATGTTTCTCCCTCAAAGAAAAAGAATAAAATTTTCAGATTCTTCAAGCACCGGAAGCTTTTTTCTGTGAGTTTCAGTTTGCATCAGATGAAGCAATCGGTGTGGGAGGAAAATATGGAATGAGAAAAGAGGGACAAGAGCTGCAGGGAATGAAGGAGCAGAGAGGAGGCCAGTCGAATGGGGGGGGGGGGGGGGGTAAGCAGGGGTCATGTTGCCTCCCCCTGTACTTGCTCTCCGAGGTGCACGGAGGCTGACTGCATAGTCGAGGCTCCTGCTTAGAAAGACAGCCTTTCTTTTCTCCAGGCCCTCGCTAATGCAATTGAGAGAAATTAGTATAATTATGCTCCATATTGCAGATTGAGGAGGCAATGTGGCCCGTGGGACGAGGACGGGGAGGGCTAGCCAGCGTGGGTATTTGCTGACGGGAATAACTAATTCATCAGCTACTTTTGCCATTTATCAGAGTACATTCTTGCATTTATGACATTACAGCTAATCAAATAAAGAGGTCCTGGAATGCTGCATCTTTCTCAAAATGTGATTCTGCTAATGTGAAAATGACTCCTCCTCCCCGTGGCCCCCGCCTCGGTCCTCCTATCAACCACGTTCCGGCCGCTTTGCCCGCCACCACGTCAGGCGGAGGGATCCTGTCTGAGCCAACCGAGCCGTCGTCCCCCTGATGTGGGTGCCAGTTCTGGTGCTGCTGTCTTCCGTTCGATAACAGCTGCACATACGGCGAAACACGTGTGAGTGCGCTGCAGAGGACAGATCCGTCAGACAAGTCGGTTTTCGAGACAGATGTCCCCGATTCTGACACGTCTGAGGAGGAAAAAAGTTAAAAAGAAACGGGCGCAAAACAAATCCATGTCAATAATGTATTTCCGTAGTTGACGTTGGAGCTGGACTTCTGAGAAACGGCACAGGAGGGGTTCTTCCAAGCCCAAACCAGAAGTATGCATTTTTCACCACAGTTTGCCTGAACATGCTTTCAGGGCCCTGATCCTCCATTAAATACTCAACAGTGACAGTAATTAAAGAGCTCTGTATCCAGGGGTCAAAATGAGGTGCAGAGCGACGGAGATTGATTTATGCTTCCCAAAAAAAATAGAGGAAATTCTTAATTATCAGAGATACATAAGTGAAGTGGAGACATAATGACATCCAGATGATTCGCAGGAAGTGATGAGGATGCTACATGTGTGACAATGTGACCTTGAAGCACACTCGAGGAAGACCTCCTCTTCCTCGGGCCGTCCGTCCGGGACCCCGCCCTGCAGAGATGGAGGGAGCAGTGGGGGGTGGAAGAGCACCATTTGATCCCCGCTCCAGAGAGCACCGGGCCTACACATCATCTATATCCTGTTTGGGAAAGCAGCCTTTTGAAACCCATCTGCTCATAGCTCCCAATGGCATCATTAAAGACACTTATGAGACAAGAGCATGCAAGAAGACGAGCCCGGAAACTCAGCGCTTTTCATGATCAGAGATTCAGCATTTGTAATTAAGATCCTCAAAGTTTTAGGAAGGATGAAAAGAACACTTTACATAAATATCTCCACCAAAAAAGAAAGTAAATAAATGAATGGAAATTCTCAGCGGCCACAGAACTGATGTCCACCCACTCAGACATCCACTGATCATATATTCGGTATTTTTCTTTTGGGAGCCGACAGGTCAAAAACCAGATGACGCCTGGTTTTAGTCTGTTATGTATGCTTACATCATGTATATGACAACCCACGCATGAATACACACACAGAGAAGACGACATGAAACCTGTTGAAACTAATGGGTCTGAACAAGTGGTTTTGATGTTAGAAAATAATTCGATTCAGAAATGCAGGATAAAAGGATCGCGAGAGAAATAAGCGACAAATCTGATCAGTACCAGAAAACAACTTCTATTGAGTCTGAGTGACCCAGATTTGTTTTGTGAAACAAGAAACATGCACTGATATTTATAGACCACATGAAAACTGCTAAAACAAGGAAATCAAGACAAAGAATATTAAAAATCTGATCTCATTTTCTTTGTTGCAATAACACGTGCAAGAAGATATTGGCATTTTCACATGTGGATTTGATGTCATTTGTTGATTAATGTGTTAAAAGGTGACAGCTTTAATATGAAAAAGAAGCTGACACAGTGAGAATTTCATTAAATATAATGTGGGAAAAGTAGCTTTTAATAATTATTTATAGATATCAAATTTATGTTACACGTGCTGCACATCTAAAACAGATGACAATAATCTCCCAGCCCATACCAGTAAGTCAGCATGAAAAACACACTATTAAGAAAAATCATTAAATCACATTAATAAACATTAATTACTGAAAAAAAAGGCTTCAGCTTGCTTTAACTGCCTCAGAATGAGAAACCGGTTTTAGAGGAGATTTACACTGGAGATTTGTGGCAGTGCAGTGTAATAAAAAGTTTTGCGACCAAAAAGGGAAAAAAAAAAAAAAAAAAAAAGATTGTCAAAGTTGTCGAGACACATAATGTGGGCCGTTAATCAGTCACGGACCGAAGGGAGGCGGCTCCCTCAGGAAGCAATTAGCTGTGTTGGACCAGTTGCTAATAAAACACTTGGGTTACAAGCTACCCACAGCCCAGCCAGGCCAGGGGACCCTGGGTACTGTGTGTGTGTGTGTGTATGTGTGTGTGTGTATGTGTGTGTGTGTGTGTGTGTGTGTGTGTGTGCGTGTGTGTGTGTGTGTTGAAGCCTGACAGGTAGACAGTAGCAGCAACACTGTTTGTCAGTGTCAGCTGCTGTTAAAGTTGTCTATCTTTCGAGGATCAAAACTCTGTAGACTGTAGGCTGTAAAAAGTTTGTCATATGGTCAACTTGAATGATGTTTTTTTTTTTTTTTTTTTTTACAGTGAAAGAGACATAACAAGACATCTACAAACAAGTCTCAATCCACAAAATCCTCACAAAAATATTGCTCAATACACAGACTGTGTGGCACAATTTAGACTTTCAACCACAGGAGTTCTGTCGTGACCTGTGTCTTTAGTCATATTTTGAACTAATAAATTCAAAATATTGACAAGAACGGACGACAGAAAAGATGACCGTCATTTGAGTTTGAAAAGTTTTTGATTTGTTTTTCTTTGCCACGAAAACTCCCAGTTGACATTCATTGTAACCGATGTAATCCACACTGACCACAGCTGCTGAACAACCACGTTTAATAAATGATGACTTTTATTTCAATTCATTCAATTCATTTCAAAAAAACTTTATTTATCTCTGGGAGACAATTCAAAAAATTTATGTTACTTGTGTCCTACAATCTTGCGATTTTAATACACCTTCACAATTATCAACTCTTTAAACAAATTCCGAACAAAATATAAAAGGAATATCAAGCTAATTAGCAGAAGAAAATGCAAATTAGTGTTGCAGTAGAAGAAGATGGTGCAACAAGATAATGTAATCAAAAGAGCGCTCGATTGAAAATAAGGTTAACATGACGGACATATGGCGTTGGTGTTTAATTTGAGGAATGTCTCCTAATTGCTTTACACATTTGTGATGTTTTTGTCATTTGTCTCTAGTGGATGTTCACATACTTCATGTACATCGTGATTCGTTTGCTACGTTTGTTTCCATTGCACTTTGTTGCATTTAGTTTTTGATTGATATTGATACGCCAACTTTTCTCCTTGCTTTTTTGTGATTATTAGAATTTTTCTTCAAATTTTCACCAGGTCACTGGAAATACATTTAATGTAAAAGAAAAAAAAGTCCCTGAAAATGTGCTATCAAATCTTTAGCATTAAGCAAATGTTTATGACTAAAAAAAGCTTAAAGTTAAAGTTTAAAAAAAGAAAATTCGGGTTGTTGCCCTGTCCAATGTAGCCCCGCCCACTTCAAACCAGTAAGAAGAGCGCAGAAGACAGATTTCTCTCACGTGAACTTCAGCAGAAACAGTTTTATGTAAGACCCCATTGCTTGTAGTAAGAAGCCTAAAAAAGCGTTTTCAGGGTCTGTGTGACTGATACTTGTGTAGCATCACTTGAAGAGTTTTGCTGTTTCCTCTGTATTGGTGTCATATGTTTATGTGGACAGAATCCCACAAAATCCCAGAAAGGAAAAAACTTTTCCAACAACGAATGAAAATATTATTACGCTATCTAGCAAAACAAAGTATATAATAAGACTAAGTTATATTTAACCAACAGTGGGACCAAAGGGGGTTGAGGAAGGCAACGAACCATGATCCCACGATGGGAAGCCATTGCCCTCAGCAGGGAGCCTGTAGAGTCCAGAATAAAGCGGCCAGCAGCCACTAAGAGGATCCCAAAAAACCACCTCTTGTGGTGTGGCGAGCGCAGCGTTAGATTAGGTTTCAGCTCAGCATCCAGGCCCTGCCAAAGCCCAGACTCTAGACACAACAAAACCGACCCATTTAGGAAACAAAGCCCGAGAAAAACGCCACTTCAAACTCTTCCCCCCGGGGGGAGAGACGGGGTGAGAAGAGATAGAGGGAGAGGAGAGAAAGACAAGAGAGGAGGAGGAGGAGGAGGAGGAGGTGGTGGTGGTGGATATAAGTGGAAGCACATTGACAAGCTGTAGACAGCAAACACTCCTCTGCATGTTTAATGCCCAGTCCAGCTTCTAGTGTTTAGACGGGATCTGTTGAAAAGATTGGTTACTGACTTTACACATGGGAGCCAAAACTCCACTTGATGGCTTTTTGTAATGGATTAGCCTCCACAAAAGATCTCATTTTTCAGATTTGGAGGAAGGTGTTAACTTGTGAGCATCATAAACAAAAGCCCATTTGGATGACAAATATGAAACACTGCTTCTATGAATCTGAACTTCTTGTAGAATAGCTAAACGGCAAGATTAATGGCGTCTATTACGCATTATTTTGACGACATGTTCTGCATTCATTATCACCGTTTATCATTTTACCATTACGCTTGAAACCTCCATGTTCGCAGGGAAAGGTGATCTGGAGTTCAAGTGCAGCAAGAATCAATTTACACTAATCATTTTATTGTGAAGCA
The DNA here is from genome assembly GCA_037975185.1 of Centropyge bicolor. Classification (NCBI taxonomy): domain Eukaryota; kingdom Metazoa; phylum Chordata; class Actinopteri; family Pomacanthidae; genus Centropyge; species Centropyge bicolor. Next base: position 309,770 of record JBBMOC010000092.1, on the reverse strand, counting down.
TGAAAACATCAGAGACGAACCAGCGCTCGCTGCAGTCTTCTTAGAAATCAGGCTCATAAGTTTGTCTTGAAATGCTGAAATCTAATATTTTTATTATGCATTATGATTCTATTATATAAGATTGTTTATTTGCCGTGCGGCACAAATTAGCCTTTTTGGCAGCGAGATCCCTCTGAAGGAAGCGAAAGACATGGAAAATGTGGAGGCATTAGAGCAATGAAATCGACGGTTTGACTTCTCGATGGAATGTTACGCCGGTCCATTCAAATGATTACTGACAAACATGAAGCATTCGGATCGGCCCCGGCCAAACGAAATTAGTCATACCAGACACACGCAAAACACAAAGGGAGCTTTACTAAATCAAATCTGAGCCCGACCGGCCCAAACTCAATGCAATATAAATTCGGCGTCTGCCAGGAATTGACAATAAATCAAAAAAGATGAAATGGAGGAGGATAAGCAAAACCCAGGTACACTCTCCACATCCACATGTGACGCTAATTGAAAACTTTCCTCCGTCTTGGCAGGCCAAGCGACCAACACACTAATGCAGCTGAGCTCCAGACAAATCTTCTGTTTGCCTTCAGTTGTTTAGACTGCACCACCGCTGACTGTATTCAATGATCATCTGTTGCCAGAGTTATGCACAAACACAACTAAGCCCGAGTTATTCCAACAACAGAGCGAGGATGATTGCGCATCTCTCGGCTGCGGTGTGAAGTCATTTGTTGTGGGAAAACATGTATGTATGTTTTATTGCGCATGGAAAACCGAGGAGTGCCTGCGGGCCAGATTTTCACACGCTGTGTGGTCCTGCCTCGAGAGGTGAAGGAGAAGAAGAACCTCACCCTTCGTCAACAGAACCGGAGAGTGTGTTCTCTGGAATCTCGGCGGAGAGCTGATCTGCTTTTCCCAGAGAATGACTCAACATAGAGAGAGAGAGAGAGAGAGAGAGAGAGAGAGAGAGAGAGAGAGAGAGAGCAGAGGAATAGTCTCTACTATCAGACCAGAGGGAGCGAATGGCAGGCGAGATATTCCCATGAAGGCGGGTTACACAGAAAAGATGAGTCAGCATATATGAGCAAGGATGGAATCACTAGGTCGATGATGATTTGACAATGAAAACAAAAGAAAATGTTCTGATGTCCGAGGATGAGAGGAAGGGAAAGGGGAAGAACCAAGGAGCGGTGGGAAGGTGGGGGAATGATCTGGGGAATTCTACATCCACATCCTCCTTTTTTTTTTTTTATTGAAGCAATTTGGGTCAGGCGTGCCCTCCCCTCCCCCTCTCTCGGCCTGAGGGTCTCCCCGGCGCACATGTTCGCTCTGCGGCCAGCTTACAGTGATTAGCCAGGCCTTCCTCTCTGACAGGTGCACCGTCATGCTCTCGCAAGCCGAGCGGAGCCTCCCCCCCACTGCTCTGATACACTTGGTGCATCCCACGGCCAAGTTCATCTCTCTCTGCGAAGACAAACCGGCAGCTAGGCATTCATTCAGACGAGCTGACTCAGTCAATCATGTGCAGGCAGTAATGTAGGTGGAAGCATAATTAGGCAACACGCAGATGTTAGACACCAGATACTGCTCTCCATTTCGTTTCAGATGATGCTTGCGTATATTAGTATTGATGTGAAAGCCCAATATATCTTCCACAATTTATAGTCAGTGGGTTAACCGCAGCCAGTGGCATTTCCTGCAGAGGACTCACACACGGCCAATATAAATTACCAACTCGAACGTTAAAACGCTCAAATAAAACAGATATTAGACAGACCCCGTTATGTTTCTCGAGTTCTGCGAAAACTAAAGAGCTCGCTGCTTTGCCTTTTTCTCCAATTTAAATGGCCTGTAATTACTTTCAGTCTCAGGGAATCAGCTTTGGTTTTTACAGTTGTAAGCACTTAAGGAAAATTATATTCTTGGCACCTAAATTCCACTGTGGCACATGCTCTGTTTCCCAGGTCCACACCAGTCTGATCGAAAAAACACCGGCAGCAGCAGCAGCAGCAGCAGCGGCGGCGGCAGCAGCAGCACTGTGGCAGCCCCAGTGTTTGGCAGGAAACACAATGCAGTGAATGCAGAGAAGCCATAAGAATCTTAAAAAAAGGGGGAGAAAAAAAATCCAGACATGCCGTCTGTCTGCTTTCCTATTTGCATTCTAGATGTACAGTATAGTGTGACACGGCTTGCTGGGGAGGTGGGTGTAAAATAGGAGTTTTATGGTTAAGAAATTAAAGCGAGGAAAAAAGAATAATAGCGATTGTAAGCAGAAGGGATGATAGTGCCGAGCGCCAGATGATGACAACAAGGGAGCACACAACAGAAAGTAGAGATACCATCCAACTCTGGTGGTGTGAGCGTGCACACACACTGTCAGATTATTATGTATGGAGAGGAGATTCAGTTGAACAGGCAAGGACAGGCGCCTACATATTGCAGGTTCCTGGCAATGTTAAAAATAATTTGCACATCTAAGTCCGGGATCTTGTTACAGTATTTTCACGTTCTGTATGAACACGAGTGAAAAATGCACATCAAATTAAAAAATTTTTTTTTATCATATGTTATAGCCAGCTCCACTTGCTGTCATGGCTTGATTTTCAAAAGTGCAAACAAGGACATTTCTGTGGAGCAAATATTAGCCAGGGTGGATCTGAGTTGATGACAGCTCTGTTTTACATACATGTTCTGTGTCTGACACGCTTCAGCGGCTCAAAATCGCTCGGAGCAGTTAGTTAGACACGAAGCACTTTAAATTTTTAACGAGTGTCCAGGTGAGCTTGGCTGCCTCTGCTGCCTCAGTTGAACCTGTCCTCTAGATGCAAATTCTCACTTTTGCATCTTATTTTGCATTCAAAACTTCCCAGTTTGCCGCGGCAGCTGGAAAACATGCTGCGCCACGGAGGCCAGAATAAGAGAGAGTGGCGGCTTTGAATAACCAAATAAGTTCAGCTCAGGTCTGTGCTTTTTTTTTTTTTTTTTAATATGACCCAGGCCCTTTTTTCAATGCAAAGCGGACCACTTGGAGCGATGTCTATCACTACGCATGTTAGTGTGGCTGCTGAAAAATAGGGAAATTAATGGTGCAGATATGACAGTTAGCTGGGACGGGCACTTCCCTGTTCTGCTGCAGTTCAGTTTGGTTGTTTGCATGTTTTTTTGTAACATGAGAGCTAAGTGTCAAAGGTCACAGAGAAAGGTAACCATTTCCTGTAAATATAACAGGAGCACAATATTACGTGCAAGGTTCTACAATCTTCTCTCACACAAACACATGTGCACACAAATAATATTGTGCCTTGTTTGCGCTGTTGTCTAAACACAAAATCCTCGCAGACCCCCCCCCCAGGCTTCTAACCCCAACCCCCCAGCTGTGTCCCAGAGCGGTGAAACCCAAACCAGAGCGCAGAGAGCTCTCTCAACTCCTCAACCTCTCAACACATTCTCAGCACTACCCTTTGAAAATAAACCACGCCGGCAAGCCCCTGTCTCTAACTCTCTCTCTCCTCATATGTGAGCGCACATGCCCCACACTCCACTGGGAGCTCTTTGGAGACTTCCCCGCCGCTGTTCCAGGAAGCAGATGTGAGAATGGCGGCAATCAGGCATGACGCTTCACGAGGCAATGTGGAGACCATTACTCTCACAGCCAAGATAATGGAGGAGAGGTGAGATATGTGGCGCATCTTCCGCAGTTGCCCCAGAGTTGGTTAAGATGACACAGCGCCTGAGCCGAAAGCATCTGATCAGTGCCATATAAACAACATATGGCTTCATTTTGTCAAACTTCACAAACGTGGGTTGGATGCAGACGGCAGACAAATTTAACATGACAAATGAACTGATGTAAATGAATGTAAATGACAGTGATGGGAGAGTAATTGGCCACAAGAAACAAAAAAAAGAAAAACCACTCAAACAATAACTTCCACACACCCACGAGTGAGCGCGGAGTTGATGAAATATTTAGTGATTTGATAGAGACCAGTGACACGTTCTTGCAGCTTCCCACACTCTAAAACATGTGGAGGGATGGAGCTCCAGATGGCTGCAAGTCTGCGTTCTCTGAGATCCACCTTCTAATGATGAGCTCTCTCACACTTCCACACACGCTGCAATCTGAGCGAGCGAGGGACCCGCAAAGTGTTGTTTCTGCTATATCAGATGAACCGGGGGTGACTGATAAGAAAATGAACAATAACCCCTGAGCACAGCGTGAGGAGTGGGAGGCGTGTTTTTTTTTTTTTTCCACTGTGGCGCGAGAAGCAGCGGGTCTGTCTGGGGAGAGTGACAGTGATATCACGTCATTGAACTCGGCGTCTCAACAAAGCTGCGGCCACATGAATAGTGGAAGACAACTGACCCATGACAAGAAGTGAAGTCACTCAGACATGATGGGATAAAATGGATACATATTGCCTGTAGAGATGCTTTTTTTTTACTGAGTCGTATCAGTTAGATGGAAAATTTGTATAGGAAAAATGCTATGAAAGGGCGTCAGGATAGTGATGAACTAAGCTGGAGAGAGAGAAAGGAAATGACACATGCACACATATAGTTAGTAAGTCCCACATGAAAGCAGAAATATCAGGAACCATGAGTGGATGTTTCTGCTGGTTTTTGCTTGAGAAAAAGAGAAAACATACTGTACAATCAGCGGTTGCGGCCGGCGCTCATCCTTGCAGGACTTTTAACAAGTGATTGGGATGCAAGTGTCTCAAGGCTGGAATACTAAGTGTGTGGGACAGTGGGCTCTTTGAGGGTACAGCCCTGTGGGGCATAGTGTGTATGAAATGACATTCAAGCATTTTCAGGGTTGGACAGAAGGACTTATTATCAACGTGGCTGATTTATTGCTCGCATGAAGGGGGATGGGCGCACGGAGGTGTGGGGGAGGGAGCCATGTGCGTCAAAACTGTCATTAAGGATACAGAGAAGCTTCGGGAAAAGGAACATATTTTATAAAGCCGAAGAATAGTTCACAAAGCCCACAGCTTTCCGTCCTGTCCGACTCCTTCGCATCGCATTAGCATACTGCTTTTATGATTATCAAAAAGCCTGTTTATGGAACATGACGGCAGAGAGAAAACATATGCAAAGTTAATACAAAAATTCATCCATATTTTGGTTGGTGTTTCCACAGAGCATGCATGTGTTAAAACAAAAAAAAAAAGCAGCTTGTCTGGAGCTGGAGCTGATTAAGGGTGAAGATGGAGATGATAAAGCAAAGAGGGAGCATCATTTTTCATTTTTCGGCTTCAGCACGACTTCAGCGTTCCTGCAATTCTACAGCATGTCCGCGCTTTCATGTGTTGAAAAATGTAATTACAAAGCAAATCTGTGCATTTTAGGTCATAGAAAAGAGGACGGTGCGACATCTTATCCGCCTCAAAGAGAACAAGAGCGCTCGCCTGCAGGACTTCCTCTCTCCTCTCTTTCATTCCTTTCCTCTCTCCGTCTCCTACCACCTCTCTTTTTGAGCCGCACAAAGCCGGATGAGGGTCATCTTACCAATGCCCCCATTGCAATGCAGAAATCCAACATTTTGGCAGCACCCTGACCTGTTAACATCTTAACTTCACAGAGCTGACAGGATCTTCCTCTGCTTTCTGCGACGCTTCGGCTGCCCTCGTTATAACTGCTGCTAATGAGAGTTGCACGATGAGGCTGCATGAGGCCTTAGCGAGGCAGCACTTAAGGCTATGTTTGTGTGTTGTTGTAATTATTTGTGTTGCTTTTCTAACTTTCTGCCAACATTCTCCCACCGTATGAATGATTCCAGTGATGCACACTTGTTTGAGTGGGCAGTATTTCCACTGAGGCCGTCCTTTGACATGTGCATATTGCCGTATTGCTGTTTTGTGGGAGTTACTGTGTTTGTATTTTGACATGGTATAATGTTTGTTTGTGTGTGTGCTGGGGTGGGGTAGGATGTGTGTGTGTGTGCATGCGTGTGTGTGTGTGTGTGCGTGGGGGAGGGAGGCACAGCTCTGCAGCCTGATATTCTGGGAACGGCAGGGTGGCGTTGTTGACCCACCTGCTCCCTTCTCTCTTCAGCTGGATCTAGTCGAATTTCAGCAGCTGCATCCCCTCACAAAGCACCTCTTTGTAATCTTCCCAAGGCGCACAAATACAACTGCAACCAGGAGAGGAGAGAGGAAGGAGGAGGGAAGATGGACAGTGGAGACAGAAAGAGGAAAAGGGCGGTAACTGTTCTGCTTGGTGTGCAGCAGTGACACTGGCAGATAGATGATACTGTATCTTTAAGAAGAGTTACATACAGATAATGGAGACATGCAATAATAAAAAAAAATCTCTCTCTCTCACACACACACACATATATAACAGGAACACACACTCACACCTGCAAAAGTAGACGCCATGGTTTGATAAGTTATTTAAATAAGCAGTTCAAAACGTGTATGCAAAGCATCTTTCATGCATCAAGCATAATTAAATTAATGCCTCAAAAAAGAAAAAAAAGAGAGAAAGCAACAAGCTGCCCCATGAGTTGAAAGTGAGCTCAGACGTGTGGCCCATTTGTTTATCATTAGTGAAATTTCCCCCCTGGCACTCTTACCTGCAACAGATCTCACACATCTGGAATACACCATATCGCATCCATGTCATTTAGCACGACACAGAAAAAAAGCAATTAGTCAAAGCCTTCTCTCCACAATTTGCATCCCGAAAACAAAGCCCTACCGCCCCCCCCATCCTGTCTCCAGCGATAGTTCCCTGTGGCCCGAACCCAGACTCACTGGTGGCAGAGGAAAGGAGCCGTCGTTAGGAGATTAACTACAGCAGCCCACTTTACTGCCATCATAAATATGAGTACCTGAGTTTGAGGCCATAAATGCGAAAATCGGACTGTCGGGTGTGGGGCCGAGGTCATTGGTTCTGATTAAATTTGGTACCAATTTATCCAAAAGCACATGAGTCACATGTGGACAAGTCTGCTCAAAACGTCTGCGCTGCATAGATACCACAAACACACATGTGCACACACACATAAATACAGTATGTAAACATATCTCCAATTAAGAGGATTTTGTTGTTTTACTGTCTGATGGGCTTTAGAGAGTCATATCATTGTCAAATTACGGATGATGATTTAATCCCCCCAAACCAAACAGGGGAGCTCGGAGCCCTATGGTATAAATGCAACACTCAATCAAAGAAATCGACAATGACATATTCTTCATATAATCCATAAAAGAAAGTTGAGTTTTGCAGAGCACCATAAAGCAGCATCTTGTTAAATGAGGGACCCTATAGCTCAGTAGATTTATACTCTGTGTTAAATGGAGCCAAAGCTGTCCCAGGGGCTGCCATTAGTAGACACAAGAGGTAGGTGGAACGGGGGTGGGCGCTGCTCAGTATTCCTTCAATCTGGCTAAAATAAGAAAAACAGTCGAATTAATATGTTCGGATAAAAATGAAAACATATTGAAATTAGAAGAAATGATCTTTGAAGGTGGAAGAACCAACATGGGCAAAGAGACTAGAGAGAACACACACATACACACACAGGGGTAATCCAAGGTGAGTGCGGTGAGTGGAGTCACATTGTTGTTTTGACCATCTTCATGTAATTTCATCTACGCACTGACGGAGCTGAACAGTCACCCCCATCAGTAGAGGTTAAACACTGTCATCCCAAATGATCTGAGTCTTCTTTTACGCAACACTGGATTCTCTGTTGAAGCCTTATTCAACAGAAACACGGACATGAGCGACAAACATGGTTAGGATTAGTATGAATACACAGCAGAAGGTGGAGGAGCAAGCTAGTTCTAGGGAAAGTTAAATTCCTCTGTGAATGAAAAGGTCAGACTTTGTGGTTTTGCTGAAAAGACTCTTTATGTCCTCCGTGCTACAGAAGTACTTCCGTGGTCTCTTTTGTCCCCGGCTAGAGCTCTGCACCTCTTTAAAGGGAACAGGAAGTGACCCCGGTGACCTTGGACTCCCACACCATGTGACCTGTAGCTCTGCACCAGCACATAGTCACGGCCAAAAAACTCCCCACAACAACCCAATAAACTCAAATACAAATAACCTGCTTTAGTTTTACTGTATGTCCACGTTCACATGCTAGTTTGCCCACGAGTGCTGTAAGAGCTGAGGGTTTGCGCCTGAGAGCTCCAACATGATTGACACTCCTTTCACGCCCTGTGTGTCTGCAGCGGTCGGGGCAAACAGTTGGAAATAGTGAAGTGGCAACCAGGGTTTTACCTGTAGCTGCAGCGCAAAACGGTTAACAAGTGCTTCCTTCTTTCCCTGCCCGAGGCAAAGTGATGCCTGCGTGACGGTTGGTGGAGAAACCATAAGCCTACAGCATGCTATGGATCAGATACATCAGCCTGAGGGGGAGGATGAAATATCCATGTCATGACAGATTAAAGAAGATCACTTCTAGATATTTCAGGAAGTGAGAGAAAATGAGGAAGAGAAAACATTACTTGAAAAATGTCATCACTTACTCATTACTAATTACAATTGCAAAAGTAATTGTCGCATTACTCAACTCCATCAATGCCTTCACACCCATGTCATATGTCATGTATTTATCGGACTCTGCTTTGCATTTTTTAGGTTTTTACTGCCAACTATCTCAACTCAACTTGAGAAGTCCTGTCCTTGCAGTGAAGCTGGGTTGATGTGGCCTCCAGCTCTGAAATAAAACCAGCTTTTAATGGAGGCCTAGAGGAAACATACACCACTGTAACCTGTTATACTGCTGTCAATTAGATTAGATTTAGATAAGATTTTCTCCCTTAGGATAAAAGTGCATTCAAGAGAAACACAGCTGATGGAGCAGCACAATCAATGCATCAAAATACAAATCTCACAGAGACGACTGCAAATCTTATTCTCACCCCATCGTTCAGCTCTGGGCCACTCAAGACACCAATTACAACCGATCACCACACAAACTGACCGATCACACAAACTCGATATCTCAACCAAAAAAAAAGATGCCGTCTCACGCTCTCAGCTCAGGATGGAGGAGCGCCGCCCAGGCCAGTTGACAAAGCGCAATGCTCAGCTACACTCCCGCGGTGATGACATGTCGCCGCGATTTAATTTGATCTGTTCTGTGCTCACCATGTCCGTGCATGGTGCTAATCTCTGGATAATGTTGCAACGCTGCTTTCTCTTGTAAGTGCTGCGGACCCTGATGGGTGTTTATGGGGGAACAAGGATACGCATTGAATAAAAACAGCTTGTATGAGAAGTGGAGGAGGAACAGCTTCGAACATTTCTCCTCAGCCTCCCTACTCACTGTGTGCAATTAATGTAGTGTATATAGTTAATGTATAACAGAGGAGCCGTAAATTTGCATCAACCATGTTTGCAGCATGAACAAAACTGATGCAATACTTTTTTTTTTTTTTTACAACTATCCAGTCGGGGAATCACCTTTGATCAAACTCATTAACCTGTTTTCAGTTGTTTTCAAATTAGCCAACAGCAAGCCATGGAAGTATTCCAGAGCTGGAACATCATATAATACATTAAAACGCTGGCTCAGATGATCACAACACACTCAGCGTCTTCATGTGGTTAGCAGCAGGTGTGCTGATGTGTTTTTCAGTGTTTCTATTCGAGGTTACAGACAGGCTGGAGACAGACAGACTAACTGCCGCTCATAAACACTGAAAGTCTTGGCTACGCTGAACGCCTAATTGGAGAATTTGATCCACTTCACCAATAATCATTTTAATAGCTTATAAATTATCCTGTAATATATGAATTGTACACAAGAGATTTAGGTTTGGTACCACGCTGGTCTGTGAGCGCTCGCTTGCTAGACACTCGCATGTGTGTTTGGGTGCACTTTCACTCAGTCTTGAGCTCATATAAGGGACATAAAAAACAGAGCAGTGTAAATGGTTTTTTATCCTTGTTTTAATTATCTGCAAATAAAAACAATCCACCACAATTATCATTGCGCTATGAGGCAAAGTCCCCACAGTCAGACAAGTCCTCTGAGTAGTCTTGCTTTTGTGGGGCGGCCTCTCATTTCCCGTAAAGTCAAGGGGGTGGGCTCTCTGTTCTCTCGCCGCCCCTGAGCCCCGTCCTAAATGTCTACATGTCCCGCACCATCTAATTCACAGGCAAATTAGGGAGATGATTTATGAGAATCAAGGATCAAAAAAGGAGACAATGTGGAAGACTGAGCACACCGCAAGTTTTATGCAAAACACATGCTGTGAAGATGAGAGGGAAGAAAGACAGAAAGAGGGGGGTGTAGATCAGAAAGCGTAAAAAAAAAAAAAAAAAAAAAAAAAAAGCCACATACACCCAAGCTACTCTTGGGACAACTCTGGGACAAGACACCATGAGAAGTGTCATCCTTGCTGAACATCTTTGCTCTTATGCTGTCATGTTAGAAGAAAATAAGCAGGAACGTACATTTTCCACGCACACAGAAGTTTGGTGGAAGTTCACCGATCTGTTCTCTAATCAACTCTGATCTTTACCTACAGGCAACAGCAACTTTATGCCAACAGTTAAAACCATTATGCATTTCACAACTGTACACTATCAAGATACCTACTGACAGTGTGCAGATCAAAGACTTACAGGCAAGCCTTGGGGAAACCAGAAAATGACTTAACATGATCCTTCCTGACCTGCTACTACAGCAGCTTCCAAAGCCCGTCTGTCCACAAGCTCCAGTTCATATAAACACACTGAACTATCACATGCAAAACCGCCGCCTCACCAAACAGTTATGTGTCAGGGAGAAAACACAGCAAATAATCTGGAAACACTTGAACGCTTTTCATACTCCTGACATTAAAAACGAGTGTGGCCGAAGGCCAAACACACCCTGAGACGTTTTGGACTAATTGTTTCCTTCAGTTTCGAACACTCCCCCTTCAATCTCTTCAAACCTCCCTTCGTTCCCTCCTCACAGCGCAGCCCCTCCCCTCCACCTCTCTGCCTCCACTAATAGGTTTAAATAAAACCTGCAATTGGTCCAGTAAACCCCTCATTATGGTGTTTTAATAGAATGAATTTAGGATAGTGCGGGGTCAGGGGTCAATGGGAGGTCCTAACACACAGCAGCTGTCATGGGGGTTGGACCATGATTAGAACCAGTGGAGTCAAACATCCCCGGGTCCTCGACCTCGCTAAGTAGAAAACCTGGAAAATACATTTGGCCAAAGACCAAAATGGAAAACATCCACCATCCAACTTCCAGGAGGGGGTGGGATGAGTAGAGATGGAACGGAAAGGAGGAGTGAATACATCCATCACCGAGAGTTTGCTTTAATAATTGTGTGAACCTGGCTGGAAAATCCTCTGAATAGTTTCACCTAAAAATGTAACAATACCAAACAAGCCCCAAAAAAAGAAGGATTTTTTAGCTCGAGATAATATTCTGTCTGAAACCTGTATCCTCGCATTTGTTGCAACTGTAAATTCTGCACTAATTACCTTCTTTCTGAGTGTGTGAAACCAAAGATAGAAGTGGTCTTGTTGATGTGGTGCAGGGGCGAAATGTGCTTGTTAGCAGCCTAGGAGTTTGTTCCACATGTGGTTAGGCCGTGGTCGGGATCGTCTGGGTGAGAGGGAGGGCATGCCAGTCTCCACAGTTCAGCAAGTTTACACTGACTCAGTGTGCAATCAGCAAGATTATTTAACAGAATGAAGGCCTGCTGTTTGGGTTAGGGTGGGAGCGATGTGGCGGCTGCAGAGGCGCGGGTTTCCACAGTTGTTCCCCACGTGGAAAATGTTTGTATGAATTCTATCAGGATTGCTGTGGTGCAGAATTCATACATCATGCACAAGAACGAGGATTTAAATGTTAAATATAGAGTTTGCATGCAATATTATATTGGATGCATAACAGACAAAATCAAACTTTTTTATGAACTTTATCGTCTGATCTCGTCACCATGTTCCCATCATCCTCACACGTCTCCTCTCTGTGGTGCACGATGCTGTGGCAGCGTATGCCAGCTTCACTGCTCGACACACTCCGCCCAACAACTTGGCTGGAGTGGAGAAATGTGTCTAAGTTTATTAAAACACAGAAGCAGAGACCAAAGGGGGCAAGATTCCTGTGGGTGACTGTGTAATTTAATTTTGTATGCACATTAGAAGCCAGAGAGTATAATTTACATGTGGGGTAGAAGCGAGCAGGGCTCAGGAGGAACGAGCTAACATGCTCTGCTAAGGCCCGAAAAAAAAAAAAAAAAAAAAAAACTGAAAATTTTTGCTCTTTCCTTTGAGATGCATCTTGCAAAAATAGGAAAATGAAAACCTTCCTTTCATTCTTTGGGACACTTAAGGTTCAGGCGCGGTTACCTCTCCTCTGTTGCTCCTTCCTTTTCTAATCAAGAGCCCAGAGCCCACAAACTCCGGCCAGAGTTTCTCCCCACAATACAGGGAGGCATGAAGAGGGAAGTCTGTTTTGAGTCTGTCTCCTTCTCGCTACACAGAAACAGACTGTCTCGCTGCTTTGGACGGCAGCTGTCACTCATCCCGGCCTCATCTTCGGCGTCATTTTACCTGAGAAGAGGTGAATCAGCAGCCGAGATCGTGCCCGTCTTTTAATGTTGTATCTAAGTGGCTGACTTTGTTCTATGATCAACCTAGTCATGTTCAAGCTTATTTCTTCCAATGAATTCAAACCAAATGAAGCACTTTCTTGAACTATGACACACTGGTTTGCTTGTTTGTGCGTCTTTCATCTACCTCCATCCTGACGAAAAGAACGAGACAGGACTCGAGCCGGGATCTGTTGATTCAGTTTCAGTGATGATTGGGAACAGGGATTTCCAACATTACATGTGACACAAACACGAAAAAATTGCAAATCCAAAGGCAATAAGCAGATGAGAAAATGAGTTTAATTCATGTGTACGTGACAGGAATGATGATGTTCCAGCAAGTTGATAAATGAACTTTGTGCTTGTGCTGAGCTCTTTCGAGTTCATTATGAAAAATTAATACCAGTCTTATATCAGGTGACTGTGTGAACAACAAGTGACTCTTAATATGAAATTTATTTGTTTTTTTCTGTTTAAATAAAATGTTATATAACTAAGTTCACACATGCTTCGGTCCTCACAGACACATGCATGAACACACTCACACACACACACACACACACACACACACACGCATGAACACACACAGTAAATACTTTTCCATGTGTGGAGCGGGATGAGAACGAAGCCAGAGTCACTCGTGTTTGACAACTAGCTGCTGCTCTGTCTGTCTGTTCACACACACACACACACACACACACACACACACACACACACACACACATGCTCTCTCTCTCTCTCTCTCTCTCACACACACACACACACACACACACACACATGCACTGAACTTGACCCAACCGAGCGCTTTGACAGCAGCTGTTAGAAAGAAAGACGGCTCAGCACTGACCAAAGCTCAGAAAATTTCAAGTAAACTAATGTAAATACTAAATGTTTACACTTCTATAAACATCACATAAAATACTGATTCATTCAAACTCCAGAACAAACAATGAAAACTTCTTACCTTACTGTGCAGGCCAGTACCTTTCTTGCAGTAAATTCTGCTGTATGTAAATGCCAGAGTTTCTCTTATTCCCACATTACAAACTCTTCTTCGTCCCTCAGCCACCTGCCAGCGTGCACGGAACAAAGCAAACTGCCGTCCAGCACAAACATACCTTGTCTTTTCACAGGGAGGCCGGCGATAAAAATCACCCCACAATACATGAATACAAAGACAGCTTTAACAAAGGCAGTGATCCAATCTAGCTTATCTCCTCTGCTCTTTATATCTTCAGTGTCATAAAAAGTCTGCTTTGCTGGTGCTGAGAAGTGACTTATGGGTCACAAACACACTGCTGGGACAAGTTCCTCATCTACATTTGGAGCTTTTATCAAAGCTGTGTTTGGGCTCACACGGGCCTGTGGAGTTGCATGGTTTTGTTATTGAAACATTTTGGTCAGCAGTCGGTTGAGGAGGTATGAGTGTCAGAGTCATGATCATTTGTTTAGATGACATAGGCTGAATCTGTCACACAGAACTTGACTGAAAAAGAAAGAATAAATATGCTTTCAGTTATTCAATTCTGACTAATGGGAGGGAGGCTCATCCTGACTCTGTGATGGTTTGCAAGAAGCTTTGACACATTTGCATTTTATCTTTAAGCAAATGAACAAAGGTGTACAATTTTTAAGATTGTTAATACTTCTCATCTGTTATCCGAGAGAATAAAACAAGAACATCATCATCATCATCTTCATCATCATCAATTTATTCTCTGGATGTTACAACTTATTCTGATGTTTAGATCCAGTTCAACTTGGAGCCAAAGTCACACTTCTTCATCTCAGCAATTAATTCTGATTATTTTGTCATTTGACTTATTAGTTATGATATTACAATATCAAAATTAAATACATTATCCTCTGTGATTAAATGCATTTATATTTATTATTATTATTGTTGTTATTATTCATTTTTTTTAAGAATTAAAATCCTATATGGGAATGATGTACAATACAATACACAGACTATATTGCAATATTAACAATGCATTGATTCAAAAACATGTTTACATTTGTTGTATTAAAAAAATAATACATTTGCAAAAATGTTTTTAAACATATAAGCTATTTCTGAATTTATGATATTTCTTAACATCAAGCTGCTGCAGAATATTTTTGTCATACAACATGTGCAACTTTCCATAATGTAGAATAAAGGAAAAACAAAAAACTCCAACTATCATAAAAACAGAACTGTGTCACCAATGAAAAAAAAATCATTATAATAATGAAGCTCACATAAAAGCCTGAACCAATGGGGAGGGAGTGGTGATTTGTTCCAGCCAATCTCAGGCGGAGGGTGGGGGGAAGATTTTAAAACTCTTGCTGTAACATGCAGCTCCTCAGCTCACATTGTGGACCACAACTTTCACCACTGCACCTCCCACCACAGCCGAGGAAAACAAGACAAACAAACAGGGAAGCAGCAGGAAAACAACGGGCTCCTATTGAGTGAGATTGTTAAAGGGGGTCCGCTGTGGCGCACCGTGCGTAAAAGGCGCACCGTGCGTAAAAGGCGCACCGGCCACTTCGAATCCAAGTTTTAACGTTTTTTTTAATTGAAGAATTCATTTTCGGATTTGTATAGCAAATAATGTTAAAAATGACAGAGGAGCATGACAAGTGTGTCAGCGACCAGCCGTGCAGTCCATCCGGCACCAACAGCTCCATGTCCCAGGACGAGTCCGACTCCGACGCGCCCTCCTCTCCGACCGGCTCCGACGGCCAAGGATCCCTGCTCAGCGGTCTGGGCAAGAAGCTGGACTCCGAAGACGACGACCGGTTCCCAGCTTGCATACGGGACGCGGTGTCTCAGGTCCTCAAAGGATACGACTGGTCCCTGGTGCCAATGCCCGTGAGAGGGAACGGGTCCCTGAAGAGCAAACCTCACGTCAAGAGACCCATGAACGCGTTCATGGTGTGGGCGCAGGCGGCCCGCAGGAAGCTGGCGGATCAGTATCCACACCTGCACAACGCCGAGCTGAGCAAGACTCTGGGCAAACTGTGGCGGTGAGCAAAGGGTTTAATCATAATTCAGAGACATGCGTTGATGAAGAGGGTGTAAATATTATAGAATAATTATAAAAGCACTGGTGGCTGCAGATTTGTGCATGAAGTAATTTTTGAATAATAATTCAAGAGCATTAAAAAAGACATTTGCAAAGAAATACAAATTTTACAAAAAAAAGTTTTGAATGCAAATAATTTGGAAGAAATTAAGAAAGGAAAACTGAATTTTCTTCTGACCCCTAGACAATAAATAAAAAGCTCTAAAAGTTGAGTCACCTCACATTTTTATGTTTTTATTTTGGTTCAGTTTGAGTGCATCAGTTTCAACGTTTTCTAATCTAATCTCATTCTAATTTCCCCCACCACAGTTTGCTCTCTGAAAGTGAGAAGAGGCCGTTTGTGGAGGAAGCAGAGAGGCTTCGGGTTCAGCACAAGAAAGATCATCCAGACTACAAGTACCAGCCCCGGCGACGGAAGAATGTCAAACCAGGCCAGAGCGACTCGGACTCTGGGGCAGAACTGGCACATCACATGTACAAAGCTGAACCGGGGATGGGAGGACTGGCGGGGATTACTGATGGACACCACCACCCCGAACATGCAGGCATGTTGTCAAATTTAATCTGAGAAATAATGCATCAAACACAAAGAGTTCGAGAGGTTTATTTTAGGGGTTTAATCATTTTAGACTGCTGTAAATCACATAAGTCATTTTGCATTCGAAGTGATGAAACCTCACGCTTTATTTCTGATGTTATTCTTTTCAGGGCAGCCCCACGGTCCCCCTACACCTCCCACTACTCCCAAAACAGACCTGCACCACGGGGTGAAGCAGGATCTGAAACACGAGGGCCGTCGCCTCGTTGACAGCAGCAGGCAAAACATCGACTTCAGCAACGTCGACATCTCTGAGCTCAGCACTGATGTCATCAGCAACATGGAGACCTTCGACGTGCACGAGTTTGACCAGTACCTCCCGCTCAACGGCCACGCCTCAGGCTCCTCCGCCCTGCCTCCAGACCACAGCCACGGGCAGCCTCCGGCGCCTGGCGGCTCGTACACTTCCTCATACGGCCACGCGGGCGCCAACGGGTCAGCGTGGAGCCGCAAGAGCGCCATGTCCTCCTCCTCTCCCTCCTCCGGCGAGGTGGGCCAGCACCGGCTCCACATTAAGACGGAGCAACTGAGCCCCAGCCACTACAGCGAGCACTCCCACAGGTCACCCTCGCACTCCGAGTACGGCTCCTACAGCAGCCAGGCCTGCGTCACCTCGGCCACGTCGGCCGCCTCAGCCGCGGCGTCTTTCTCCAGCTCCCAGTGTGACTATACTGACATCCAGAGCTCCAACTATTACAACCCTTACTCTGGCTACCCCTCCAGCCTCTACCAGTACCCTTACTTCCACTCCTCCCGGCGGCCCTACGGCAGCCCCATCCTCAACAGTCTGTCCATGGCTCCTGCCCACAGCCCCACCGCCTCCAGTTGGGACCAGCCCGTCTACACCACGCTGTCTCGGCCTTAAGGGGACAGGAAACAGTCAGATCGCACCAGAGACTAATTCAGATCGATGCACTACTAATGAAGGAAGTAAGGAGCAGGTGGAGAAGTGTGTGAAGAGGGTGGTAGGCTACCTGTGACCATTTGAACGTGAAACAAACAAAAGAAAAAAAGTGCCTGCTGATTTTATACAAAGTTATATCGTTGCGATGAAAACACACTTGTACAGACTTTTTACACAAAGACAAATTGTGTTGTTGGTGAGCCAAACTCCTCCATGAGGAAATGTCGCCTACGCCTACATCCTGTACATCCCCACACCCCCCCCTCACATCTTCCAGTTTAAGATTGCACGTGTGTGCGCACTTGAGGTAAAGCAAAGGCCTGCCACTGAGTTGTGTAGGAGAGAAACGCTTTGGCTCAATTCTGTTGTGAAGCAGATGGAGAAGCAGATACATTGGAGACGGGACCAATTATGTGAATTTGCAGTAAAATTTACATTAATGGCCCGAGCTGTATCGCAGCACATTTGGCCATTTGCATCAGTGGATCAGTCTTAACTAAATGGCTCATATGAATCTTATAGTGTCATTTTGGCATAAAAGTCTTATATGTATTTATGTTCATGCATTATTGGTTTCTTTTTTTTTCGTTCTTAAGTAGATAAACACATGTAATGTGGGTTTGGTTATTTACAGTACTGTTTGGCTTTTTAATGAAAATAAGGTAAATGAAGTGAAGGACAGTACAAGTACATTTTCATATCATTCCGTTGACGACCAATTTCCGGTACCATCTCCATTCCAAGTCGCAAGCGCAAACAGAGCCGGACCAACAGACTCGCACAGGACAGAACAGGTGTCTGAGAGCTATGCTTGGCAAATTGCGATTAGTCATGATCTTGAGTTAAAGGAAATGGGGTAAAATAACACCACACACTCTGAGTGACATGTCAGCTGGACCTCCTGTATACGTGGATGGACAACACACGGATATGTGTATGTGCATGCATCTGCGTGTGTGTGTCAGGGAGATAGAGTGCTTCTGTGTGTGTGAGCCGTTTCCTTGGGACAGCGATACACACCCCGTGACATAACACACACCAAAAGATACTGAAACAACTCTTTAATGACGACGACGTTTGAACCGTTACCTAAAGATTTTTAGGAGGAAATTAAGAGCGTGTGAGTGTTTGCCCATATTTATCTCATCAACCATCAAGTGCCAACTCACTGCTGCAGTCTCGCGCAAAACGTTTTTGTGCCTTCTAATGCTTATTGTCAGTATTTTCAATATGGGATTGAACTATTAACAAACTTCAGGCAGCACACAATCAGTAATCCACACCAGAAATCTCCTGCAGTTAACCCCATTATATCCTTAATTTGATATCATTCCTTACAGCCTTGGTTTGTAATGTTCTGTGAGATGCTGTATGAGAAACGTGCAGAGCGTCATGCTCCAAGTTTTTGTCCACAGAACTGTGTTTTGTATATTATTCTGGTGTATAATTTTGAGAAAGGCTGTGAAAATTTATTGTTGTTCTATTAACTAGAGTTTCATTCACACATGCACAGCTAACCCATTCGCTGGCCATTTTTTAAAAATAAAAGATACTTTTTCTTGATATCTGTCTTTGTCTTTCTTATTTGCATTTAGTCTCAACTTGTTTGTTCTTGAATATGTTTGGAAACAATTTGTGGAAAAAAAAGGAGAGAGATTTGGGTGGTGATGGGTTCGTGCTGGATACCAGCTGTTCGTATTAGCCTTCTTGTCAAACATCTGTACTGCGAGCTACAGCTGTGAGGAGACCTTTTAGGGAATTATTCTCAGCTCTCATTCCTCTGAACAGTTTTCCAAAGTGACGGCAATTAAACCCTTTCGCAGTAAATTTAATTGCTGCTCAAATCGAGTGGACGCCGCCGCTCGAAGTCTATCAAACTCTGTCGTCGCGAAATGCAAAATACGTGTTAAATAACTCTTTTGCTGTGGAGCTCATCAGCTTTTCATCAAGTCAGTTTTCGAAATACACAGGTGTTGAAAATAAAACTGTTTGCAATGAACTCTGTGTTTCTGGTGCCGCTCTCAGAAGCTCCTGACCTGACAGGGGCCTTGAGCAGAAGACGAATCCACGGAAATAGTGAAATTTTTTCGTTAAACCGCAGACGAGAGGAGAGGAATGAGGAGAGATCCCATCTCCTCTGGTCCAGTGGGTAGAATGCTCAAGTTGGCCCTGGCATGCATGCCAAGCAGCCGTCCCTAACCAGCCCAGGGAGAAGCCAAGTGCCAGGGCCGCGCTGCTGAATTTTAATGATTCATTATGCTGTGGAGGGGCCCCATTGTGTCCCTTTATCCGGAGAGCTAGAAAGGAATTAATTGGACAGAAAATGGAAGGGCAAGGGGAACTGACAAGCCATTAAGAGGGTCCTGAATGGACGATTAGATGCACATGGGGGAGGATTTTTCTCCCCCTCCCTCCTCGCTGTCTCATATCGCGGCGCTCCACAAACAAAAAAACAACAAGAACAACCACAATGACCACCAGACCAAACTGTAGAAATCATATCAGCGCACATAATCTGTAGATAATAAAAGAAGATAATACCACAGCAGATGGGGTGTGGGTGGCTCAAGAACGACTTGTTGTTTTTCTTCCCTCAAAGTCTTTTTTTTTTCACCAGTGTTTGCCAAATACTTTCAGGAGGAACTCTTGAGAAAGAACAGGAGTGAATAAAAGTGAGGCAAAAAGGCTCTTCAGGGTGCTTGGGTCCTGTTTCCCTGGAACTTGTCCACAGTTTCTGATTGGACCTCTTGAAAGCCCTACTGTAAATAACTAAAAAAAAAGAGAGAGAGAGAGAGAACAGGAATGGGGGGACGTCACTGAGTTACATCAGCACAGTATAGTGAATGAATGAATGAATGAATGAATGCATGCGTGAATGAATGAAGGACCATTTTTACACTGCAGTTGCAAATTCGTCTGAGTAGAAATATACATTTATGGACACAATCTCACATCGGGTACAACCGCAGTGCACAATGACACCGTGCATATGTTTGCATGCACATAAATTCTCCCATTCCGCGCTCGCGTATATGCAGAAATCGAAAATGAAATATAATTACCAGTAATTTTAACACCACCGCACGCAGGCTGTGCTACATTCCAGCTGTCACAGTTATTGTTGATGGACGAAGGGCGTTATTGGCCGGAGTGGGAGTCGCGGTCTTGGACCCAAAGGGGGGGGTGGGGAAGCGATGTGAACCCAGTGAAACTGGTGCTTCCACCACCTGACCACATCCCATTGTTGGGTGCAGGATAACTCGCCTGGTAATAGTCTCATCCTGTTTAATGAGCCTGGCTGACTCAGGGCATGTTTCGGGGAAAAAGAGGGAGCTGGGAACGGTGAAAACTCGGAGAATGCAGGGCTGATTTGCAAGGGAAATGAAGTGGACATAAAGCGTGGTTATTGCCCGCCGCTGAATCTGCCCAGCCTGAGTCCACTTGATGCGCTGAGTCTCTTTTAAGTTCTGTGAATCTTCACCCTGCATACATCTCGTGTCTTCATCACAGATGGCTTTTTATTTTTGTATGTTCTGCGCGCTGCTTCCGCCACATCTGAAATGAATTGATCATTCTCGTAAAACTGGCTTAAACACTTTCAATGTTGTTTATTTCACTGGGAAATTTGCAGAAAACATTGTGACTATGAGGTTTGCCTCTGGAACTTAAACAACGCATAGATCAAGTCAAAATGGCAAACAGCTGAAAAAAAGCCGTCTGACCCACTTGTTTGCTGCAGTATCTTCCAAAGCAAACACCAAATTTTTGCCGCTCCGCCCGAGTAAATGACTTCCTGGGGCTTATTTCGCCGTGTCTCCCCGTTCTTCTCACTAAATAAAGGAGTCTATTTTATTATTGGTGTCTACTGTGTTAGCTGGCGTGACCAGGCCAAGCAAAACAGTGTGGCAGACAGAACCAACATTGACTTCCCCAATTCCTCACGGACGGGCCCGAACACAGGAGAAGGGAGGGGAGCACAGCGCCAACGCTCCAGCTCCTGAAACGCCATTCAACTGACACTGGCACCGCTAAGGTCACCTATGATTGGCTGGTACTACTGAAATCAACCAGGTCCTGAGGACACGACGCTAACGTCTACAATTTTAGTTACTTAAACAGAAGTAAAATGTTTGAGAAAAAAACGCTTCTTTTCAACGTCCAAACCTTTTTGAATTAAATATCAATAAAGGTGCAGTTTGTAAATCACGAGGAATCAATGAATAAAAACTGTGTTTACAAAATCTAAGATCTGGTGCTTCAGTCAGGCATAAAAAAAAGTAACTCTGTCCCAGTGGATTGACTGATTTTGGTTGTTTACTGCGAAGATAATAAGACCTGGGTCTAAAACTATTTGCAAATAACTGTCAGTGTCTTTTTCAACCTGCTCGCGTTGCCAGATCTGAGGAGGGATTTCTGCACCCTAGAAAGTCACAGTGTCCCTTTTTCACTTTCCTAATTACTGAAACTTTCTGGTACTCCCTCATTTCATATTGGTAAATATCACATTTTTAATATAAGCTCGAAAGTATAAAAACAAATGTTGGGCATTATTTTTTTTAAATAAATAAATATTATTTGACCAAAAGTGGGGTTTATCAGCTCTGTGAAATGGTGATAGTGATGGTGTTGAAGACAAACAGTCACCACAGGTGCAGCGTTCCAATTTTTATCTTTATTTTTTTTTAAATTGAAAAAAATACAGCAACAAATTTTGACATCTGGTCATGTTCTGTTCTCTGAACAGTTGTCCACAGTCTTTCACTTTCTTTTTTCATTTGTTCTCTCCTTTTCACTTTTTCTTGGCACATCTCAATTGTGAATGGGGTGGCAGCATAGCTGCTCATCTTCTTTCCACAGCTTTAAGACTTGTTGATTAGTAACTATGGCTGTGTTTTCATTGTCACAGCTTTGTGGTTTTGTTGAACTGTGGCACGTTTCCATCGTCATGTACTTTCTCCATCTTTGCTTGAAGTTATCTCAACCTTGTTCCCTTCACACTTCCTGTCTCCCCACTCGTCACACAGTGAGTTTGCTGTCCTGTGTTTTAGTCACACTTGAAAGTCTTGTGATGATTGACAGCAGTTAACATAATATTTTTCTGTGCCTTTTGAATTTTAAAACGTGAAGGAGCAGAGTTTTGGAGTGTAGCTCTGCACATATGTGAAAATGCAGTCATCAAGAATTTTAATAAGGACATTAATTACAACTCGCTGTAATTTAAAGTGACATGAATAGGGATCGTCATTAATTCAAAATTGTTATGTCAATGAGGGAATCTGTCTTCTGGCCTATGTATTTAAGAATAAATGAATTAGCATATTAATCCCACCCACAAACACACACACACTTTCACATTGTTACCCTGCCCCACAGCCCCCGGCACCCACACGAGTTGCACTCCTCTGTCACCGATGAGACAGAGGAGAGAGAGAGAGAGAGAGCGAGAGAGAGAGGCTGAGCCACCAGCATGTGGGATCCTGTAAGACCCTGGAATGTGAAGTGTGGGAGGAACATTTGCCACCAATTTTTCATGCTACTGATGCACAGAGGTAGCCGAAGGTAGAGGCGAAGCGAGAGGAGAGAGCGGACGAGGGAGGAGGGGTCGACAAGGAGAGAGAGGAGGATGAGGAGGCTGGACATGTGTCAGGTAGAGGGAAAAGAAAGGGAAAGATCTCTCCCTTATTTCTCTTGTTTGTGGAGTTGCTTTGGCAGAGAGTGCGGCAGGGACAGCAGGACCAGAGTTTTAAATACAGCTCAGTGTTGGCAGAGCTGTGTGTGAGTGCACTCTGTGGGAGCACCAAATTTTGTCGCCCAGCGCAACATGGCGATTCAGACAAAAAAAACCAAAACTGCCAAGCCCATCAAAACCCATTTACCCTTCTAGTGCATATATATAAAGTGTACCCCACAAGCCTGTGGTCGGATTTTCTATACTCACTAGCTCAATTCTCACACGCCTACTATACAGTGTAGTGTCATGAGGAATGCATTTTGAAACCATGTCTGGGATGCCACACTTTCTCTGGTTTCTGGGGCGCGCTAAAACGGACAGTACACCGCAACATATTAGGTGAGCACTGCGATATTTGTTTAATACACATATGATCAGCAACACATGTCCATCCTCTCACACTTGATATCTTTTGTGGTATGACAAAGAGCAGGAGAGAGGGGGGGAAAAAATAGAGGAAGAGTTTGTTCTCCCATGTGGTTTTGGCTCATTCTGGGAGGGGGGGCGGGGGGTGTTTGGAGCAAGGCCAGTCTATCCCTGGTCCAGCCTTTGATATGGATGGGGTTCATTATGTAACTGAATCTATTGTCAAAGAATAAATGGGGGAGGTGTGGTGTGTATGTGCGTGTGTCTGTTGCACATGTTGTGGGGCCATAAATCTGTTTACGCAGTCACATTGTGGGGGACTCGCCTTCCTTATGGGGGACGAAACGCAAGTCCCCATAATGTAAATCATTAAATTTTAGGATGAGGCCTTGGGTTGTAGCGGTTATGGTTAGGGTGAGGGTAAGTCTCCAGGAAGTGAGTGTTAGTCTATGTAATGTTCTCTTGTCTGCATGTGTGTGTTTGTGTGTGTGTGTGTGTTTGTGTGCCACAGAGGACCTAAAAAGCAAGTGGCTGAAGGGGCATTTACACAGCCCCCTCTCACCTTATCACAGTCCAGACACTGTGAAACACTCGCGCTCCCGACTTTGGCTTTGAAACGAGCTACGCAGCGTTTTAACAGCAACCATCTCCTAACAGGTTTCTCACTTTGCAGTTGTAGTGAAATGTGTTAGAGCATTTAGCTTTCAAGAATTCATTCACTCGTTTTTTTTTTTCTGTTTTCACTCTTTTTTTTTCTTTTTTTTTGCATTCGCACAACTGCAGAAGTATAAAGCCTGAGCTAGTCGTTAGAACTACAACTGGGCAGCATTGAACAATATGAACCTGCTTACCTCCTCTGTTCTCTTATGCAACACATTTCACACACCAAACCCAACAACTGCATCATTTTTTTTCACTTCAGTTCATTCAGTTGATCAGTGGACGATCTTGACAGGACCGCAGCAAACACAAACAGAGGTGAAGCCACCATGACACTGGCTTTCACCCTCTCCCTCCAGCCCTTCTCCAGCTACATCTAGACCTCCCTTTTTTTTCCCGGGGACCGCGGCCTCACAGCGAGACTGCGGAGCCTGGGCCGAGCGCGGGTTAGCGAGAGAAAGCCATAGCCTTTTAGTGGTCTGCTGAGTTCATTACGGGCTGAGCTATGGTGAGAGCAACAAACCTCAGCGTGGTTGCAGAGGTCACCCGCTGCACAATGCTCTGGCGCCTCTAACCCGACACTGGGTCCCTGACCGTCGCTTGCTCTCGCAGGCGAGGAGAGAGGGAGGGGCGTGTAGGGCTCTGAGCTGTGGCTTCAGGGTGTTGGGACAGCGTTTGATAAGTGTCACCTCTGCAGCAGTGTGATTTGACTTGAACGCCGCTCCATGCAAATGGGCACGGCGAGTTATATTTGGACGAGCAGAAGCTGATGGCTGATTTGAATGGATGAAAATGAGAGCAGCGTGTTTGCTGTTTGAGGGCGAGATAGAGGGTGAAAGATACACAAAGTATAGAGTCGTGCCAGCTCGCTGCCAAACTTGGTGCTCCGCGACGGGAGTGACGCAAAATGGAGCGGATGACTCAGCGTAGGTAAATGGTCAAAGGTAGAATTTGAGTCTACGAGGGGTCAACCTTGACCACAGACAGCCAGTAATACAAGACTGGAGTAAGACTGGAGTCTGTGGTTTCCAGTCCTCCCTTCTCTACGCCGTATTCCTTAAGGTAATGTTTGGCTTGGTCCCGCTCCATTATTTTCTCCCACGTCAAGAATCAACATGACAACAGTCAGTGCTCAGCGACAATTATATTCATGATATTTCACAGAGAAACAACAACGATGTTTGACAGCACCGTGTTGACTTTTCAGGACGGCCAGGAATAAGCATTATACTAGCACTCAGTGAGGACACCCACAGCCAGAAACCCGAAAAATAAACGGCCTGGTGTAGGTTCAAAATCAACATAAACCGGAGATCGAATGTCTGCCCTGTTTAAATAGTCATTAAGCAGCTTACTGGTTGTTTATTCATAAAAAAAAAGATTCAAATAAACAATTCAAATCTCACGTCTGATGTATGACACGCTGGATGCTGGAATTCCCTCATGGCCGCAGATAAAAGTCTCTCTTACAAGTCTCTCTTCAGTTCCTCAGCCAAGACGGGACCTGCCCCCCCCTCCTCCTTCCTCACAACACTCCACCGTCCAAGTCATCCTACAACCCACTTCCAGTCACATGTTTCAAGCCATCGGTAAAAGAAATAAAAGCTGAAAATCACCATTTGTCTTAGCGACAGAGCCATGATGTCACGTGGTTATGAAGTAATGGCAGTGTCAAATTTTAAAGGTCTGAGACAAACACATGAGACAGAAGGACAGAGAGACGCTGCGTCGAGGGTGACGTAGTGAACTCCAAGCTCGTGCCAGCAAGACAGACTAGTCACTGTAGCAGCTAATGAGCTTGAACTTTGACCCCTTGGCTAGGCAGGGGACCTGGTGTGAGACTGCCCCTGGTACTGCTCGGCTGTTTTTATGGTTTCACGGAGGAGGAGGAGGAGGAGGAGAAGTGGGCTGGAGGGGAAATGGTAAAGCTTTCCACTGAACGAGAATATGTCGCAACCGAAAATGGATTTCATACTGTTGTTTCAGACGCATAGCCTGGAATCATCTGACAACAGAAGTCCAGTTATCTCTCATAATTTTTTATGATCTGATGAGAAAGACACTGTTCTTTATTAATTATGTCCTCGAGGCTGGTGCTGTTAAACTTTGTGTCTGCTCTTCAGGACGAGTTAGAAAAGCCGTCATTATGTCTCTTCTCAATCACGTGTGCCAGTGATTGAGAGGTATGCATAAGAAACACACAAACACACACAGCTAGTCAGGTAGCTAGCGTTTCACTTCCTGGCAGTGTTGAAGTGGGGTAGGACGGTGTGTGGGGATTATATGATCGAATGTGAAAAGCGATCTGTAGTCTGGGAGGATGGCTTTTTTACTAAAACAGACCTTTCACTGCTTTGCGGTGTGATATCCCTGAGAAGACGTGCTCTTGTTGCTGCAGGGGAGGGAGATGGGCGGGGGGCGGGGGGGACGGCACAGGGCAACCAGATGGGCCGATTCACCGGTGAAGGTTACTGGAGGTCAGAAATCCACAACATAGTTGAAATCGCTGGAGTGGGCAAATAATTTAAGGGCACTTCTGGATAAAGTGAGGGAGTTTTTAGAATTATATGAGCGAGTGAATGAATGAAAATTGTATTATTGTCTCATGCATATAACTATGACACCATGAGCAGCTTATGCATTTCAAACCAGTCCAGAAATAGAAAAACAGCAAAAGCATAACTCACTGACAGAAACATTTACTTCATAGTCCTCTAAATTTCTGACTAAATATGAATTAAATAATCTATCTTGCCTTCTTTTCCAGGCTTGGCAAACTCATCAAACTCAGCAAACTCATCAGAATTAAACAGCCATTCCAAGTTATGCTCGTCGGTACGCCAGAATATTTCTGGGTTTTGTTTCGAGCCGTTTCATGGAACATTAACTCTCTTAAACCATCATCATTATAGTATGTACAGTACAAAAGAAAATGAGACTAACTTTACAGTTCAACCACTCAGCATTACTGTGCTTATTTTAGGTCATTTCAAGTCTCATAGGCTGATGTGGTGCCGCATTTAGTGAAACTAGATTCAAAGAAACAATGAATGAGCGATGCAATAGACCTTTCTCATTCTGACAGTGTTCAACATTTTGACTCTTCTAATACAGATGCAACTAAAAATATGATTAACATGAGCATCGCAATTACAAGCGCCAGAGCCAAGATCTCTCTCTTAATGGCACACAAAAGGAATGAAGCCATTATTACTGATTAAATCTGCGTTTCTTGCAATGACAAGGAAAAGTTTCAAGGAAAGGTGAAGCACAGTGTGATTCACGGCTGGGATGTATTTAAAATCTAAACAAATTAAAAGAGCTTCTGTTGACCGACAAACTCTCGTGGCCGCCCACTCAAAATAAAAGTTTCAATAGCAATAAATCCGTTGAGTTAAATTCTAGTTTTTTGGTTGTTTTAGAAATGATGTTATATATATTGTGTTTTATTGCTTTGTTCCACATCCAAATAGAGACTACATTACAACTTATTCTTGGCTCCGTGCTTCGTTCCACTACAGCTGGGTATGACTTTATTTATGCTGCTGTTTGTGGTTACTCAGGAATTCTGTATTTCTTATTTCTCATTTTCCCATCAGTCTTGACACTTACCTCTCTTTCTCAGCTCTGTTTTCTTTCCTTATCTCCAATTATAGGGTACATATGCATCTAAAGTGTGTGTGTGTGTGT
Organism: Centropyge bicolor; assembly: GCA_037975185.1. Lineage (NCBI taxonomy): Eukaryota > Metazoa > Chordata > Actinopteri > Pomacanthidae > Centropyge > Centropyge bicolor. The sequence continues at coordinate 282,175 of JBBMOC010000092.1, read as the reverse complement.
GTGTGTGTGTGCATGCCTGCCTGCACACATGTAAAAGTAGCTGCTCTCCCAGGATGGGACTAATCCCGGGGTGGCAGGAGCGGAGGGGGAGCCAGCACATGTGCAAATCTTTCAACTGCGGTTCGCGATGTTTAGTCTTGCTTCGTCAGCACTTCTTGAACCCAGTCCAGAAAAGCTTTCAATCGGCCATAATTCTACACTCCCTCTGCATCCTGAAGCCCACTCTGCCCAGAGGACTTCCCCATCACGAGATGAAGAAATAACAAAAATGAAACATAACGAAATCATCATCAAAATGTAACACTGATTTTCGTCTGAGGTAAAGAGTAACCTTTGGTCTCCAGGATTGTTGTTTTTTTTTGCCCTGCAGGGACTTTCCCACTATCACTCCTGATCTTTCATCACACGGCAGCTTGGCACCATCATGACAGAGGTATCACTTGCTTTTCATCCCAATTCCTCTCCCTCCTCTCTCTCTCTCTCTCTCGTCCCTGGTTTTCCTCTGAAATTTCTCCAGGGCAGCTGATTTGACAAGCAAAACAAGCCGCATTCTGGCAGGAGGGTTTGAGGGGGTTTCCCCTCAGTTTTTGGGTTACGGTTCATCGCTGTCAAACTCCAACCCACAGTCATATAATAACATCAAATAGCATCTGAGGGGATGAGAAGGTGTGTGCATGTCAAGAAAGAATATTTAAAGTTAATGCATTCAGCTTAGCAATACAAATCTAATTTCAGTCAGATTCTGTTTGCTGGTAGTTTGTTTTGTTTGCTGCACATACACTTCATTGTAATTAATTTGAGCAATAATATGATGCTCAACAAATGTTCTCTCTTCCTTTTTCTCTGTGCTTATTTATACAACCCAGTTTCCAAAAAAGTTGGGACGCTGTTTGATGCATAAATAGAAGCAGAATGCAGTCATTTGCAAACGAACTGTGTTTACCGACAATGGTTATGAAGCGGTCTGGAGCCCATGTAGTAATATATTGAGTCTTTCCAGGATGAACCTTTCATACCCAATCATGGTACTATCACCTGTTACCAATGAACCTGTTTACCTGTGGAATGACCCAAACAGGTGTTTTTGGATCAGTCCACAACTTCCACAGTCTTCTGTTGCTCCTGTCCCAACTTGTTAGAAACATGTTGCTGCCATTCAGAATAAACATTTATTTTCAAAAATCAATGAAGTTCATGAGGTCAAACATGAAATATATTGTCTTTGTATTGTTTTAATTATGTCAAAAGGCAACTGTTCAAATTCTGTTTTGTTTATGTTTTACACAGCGTCTCGCCTTTTTCGGGATCAGGGTTGTCCATGTGCATGTGTATAAGAGATCTAAAGGACACACGTTTCCACTCTCACTTTCATTGTGGGCTCTTCAGCTACAATAACACTCACTGGCCAAACACAGGACAACTGCTCAGCACAGTAATAACTTTGCATCTGTCGACCAACAGATGCAAAGCCGTCCGGTCACCCGGGTCCTCACTTCATAACAACAGCTGAGGCTCCACCTCTTCCCTCGCAGCGACCTCCAGGTCACGAGTGGCAACATAACCTCAAATACAATCACTCCAAACCTCTCCTCAAACTGTTAAGACATTTTTTTGTTCAGCCTTTAAAAATGTTATGTTCAATAAGCAATATTTTTAATGACCTTTTCTTTTTCTTCTTGAAACATCCATTCATCTAACCAAAAACGTGCTAAAATTAAACACACTGAGGCTCCACGTGCTTCATCCTAATTCCCAGATTTGTCATCATCCCAGCCCACTCAAACCATTTATACAAGGAAGTAGGAGCAGGGCCTCTTGTACAAGTTAAACACACAACCCCCAGTGTATCTCTTACACCTCATGACCCACCTCCCGCACACACACTTCCTCTCTCTGGACGGTGGGGGGAAGTGGACTCAAACAGAAGAAATGATCAACTTACAGTTTACAGCGTGGGGAATCTGTATGTCATCTTCACTTTCTCCTGGAAAATATAAGACGCACAGGTGGTTTGAGCCGCTCTGGAAAAAGGAGACTTCCCCAAAGAGGAGGCATGGCCCCACCTGTTCTCACTCTTACCAGAGAAACCAGTCACAGCTGAGCAACACGACCCTTTTAAACCCATAAAACAAAGCTGTTAATCATATTCCTTGTGAATTTGTGGCTTAACACTGACAAAAAATATATGTACTCATGACAGTAAGTTGTAGAATATAGATGATGAATGTATTTGCATCGATAGCAGCGGTGTCATTCAAAAGACTCACATTCAGGAGTTGACCACAAGATGGCACTGCAGCACTTCAAATCAATTCATTCTGATCATGGGATCTGTTGCTCCTCCAAGTGTTCAGGAAAACACATTACACACATTATTTCCTTTCATAAACTCTGCTCACTTTTCTTGAATGTGTTTTAATTTGTGTCCCAACTGTGCTTGAGCCCTGTTTCAGCCCCACATTACCAACATTAGCTGAAGACTCCCTTTTACCTGACTTGATTGAAATTAACTGCAATTTAATAGATGATCAAGAAGTGTTTTGGACTTTTTAAAAGCCTTTAAATCCACAATCTTGTAAAGATTTCTGGGCCTTTTTGTGCAGTGCTTCTTTAATCAATTCTGATTTGTGCTTCCTGAAACATCAACCAATCACTGGAACAAGTTTACAAAGATGATGATGACAGTTTTTCAACTTTGGTTTATTAGAAAAATAAAAGTCAACCATTCAGTCTGGAAGGAGTGATTGACATTATGTGGAAGACAGCGGTGGGCTTTGTATTTCTCTCCAGCCGAATAGTGAACTGGGCCTACGAGTGGAGGCACCATGTCTATAAATCACACATCTTTAACTGTATATTATGAGACTCTCTTATGGCCACAAGCAAATTACTGGCTTCCTTATGTCCCTGAGAAGAGCATAAATGTTGTTTTGTTCATATTTATCTGAATCCTGGGCAGTGTAAATGATGTCCGCAGCGATGGACAACGCCTCATTAAACTTTTATCTTTACCAAATTGCCTCCACAATGAGCCACTGTGGAACCTGTCAGCCCCGTCTTGCTTTGCTACCTTTGAAATAAAGCTCATGGAAAATTTTATTCCGAAAAACAATCCAACATAACTGGAACTCATATGAAGGCTTGGTTATTGAATCCCTGGTTAACTGGGTTGACTGATGTAAGCCAAATGATGATGAATTATTTTTTGCAGTTTTCTAGTTTAAAGGACAATGGCTTTTGAGAAAATCTATTTTACTTTGACTTAATTACTTCCAAATCCTTCTACCATTGGATTAACATGATATGAGTGTTGTGCTTTGAGGGAGTTTGAAGGAACAAGCAAGGACCATGAACCTTAGAGAGTCATGGTCCAGCTTCAATGTGAAAGGTGTCAAACAGCAGACAGACACAGTTAGCAACTAGATAATGAATGTAGTGGAGCATTTAGCTGCTCAAGAGCCTGATATTTCCCTCAGGAGGGAGATGAAGACCAGATACAGAGCTAAAAGGAGAGTGAATGTTGGACTGATCAGGTGGCCACAAGTCCAGATGAATGGCAATGTTGCTCTATAGCTGCTGGATGTGTTGCTATATAATTGTATATTGTATTGTAATGTATATGTTTAACATTAATATAGAGTATAAAAACTGTTGCACGGTTTCAAACTCAACAACAACCTCCTGCCTGAATTTTTTACTAAATTAGCTACTCTTTTAATTTTGGCAACAAACAAACAACAAAACATAAAAATCTGTTCACTATATTTGGCCACGCTGCTGTTGTCATATCACTTTTATCATCCTTTCACTTTCACGTCACCCGTTACTGTGGTTAAATTAGAGCAAGTGAAAATGGCAAATTGACACGCTCAATGAACGACTCTCATATCTATTCAACAGGCCTGTTTTGCAGCCCTGGCATTAGGTCGTTAGGCCGGCATTTACACGTGCAAAGGCTTCGTTCCCACTAAGCAAAGCAGGATTATGATAGAAAACCACCTTCATAAACACACAATGCCACAGGCTGATGGCTCATTTATCCGACTCCCTCTGTCACCGTGATTGTATGTTGCCTCTGGATTTGGAAAAGTGGGTTAATTTGATACAAGATGGATTGTGTAGAGGAAGAGCTGGCATTTTGTGCAGATAATAGAATCACAGGACTATTATGAGTCTGTGTGGTGATTAACAGTGAGTGGGCATGGAGCAGATACACCATTAAGTTAGACAACTGCTTTATTTTTCTACTTTTACAACAGTGGTTTTGTGCGCAAATCAGAGCAAAAACACTGTACGGAAAAACAACCTTCATAGCCTTGATGAATATTTAAACAAGGCAGGGCTGCTTTTGAAATTCGAGCCCCTGCACAAACTGAGTAAGAAAAAAAATCTGTTTATATTACAGCTACAGCAATTTTTGCTTGGTAATATACTACATCCACTTCAGTGCAATAAGCATTTCCTCTGATATGTTTACTTTAATAGTCAGTAGTCAGTCCTGGAGCATGTATAAATATTGATGTGTGCCAAATATAGACCTGAATCCAAATAAAACAATTAGACGTTTCCATTACCTCTATAAAGCAAACAGAGATTTCATTTCCGAATTCGTGGTCATATTTTATTAATGCCATTTCAGAGGAGGAAATGAATGAAGCCAGATCACTTTGCCGTGGAGAGAGGCTTGTGCGCTGAGTCACAAGTGCAGCCATTAATGTGGTTGCTCCATAATAATGGGCCGGCGATGCGGAGCAGATGGCTGTTATTGGGCAGTGGGGTGAGGAGATACGTGAAGAGAAGACAATTGACGATCGCAGCTAGAAGAAGGGCAGGGAAAATTCACTGAGCAAGTGCCTGTGTGCATATACCCACACTCCTCACCTCATTATACATTCGTTTAGGTCCTAAAGTGAGCTGTTGAGCTTATGATGCTGCAGAGGTAAAAAGATTAGGAGTAAAGCAAATACAAGAAAACAGAAAAGAAAAGAGGATTCACAGTTTGCAGAAGTCAGTAAGTAAGAAAAAAATCATTTAGAAATTAAATATTTTAATTCCCTATTATTATTATTATCGTGTTGAAACTGGACTCTACTGTCCAAGAATTCAAACATGAAGCTAGTGTCTTAAATATCAGTGTATAGCCTGTGTGTTCCCAGCATGTACGTACAGGATGTTTTCTCAGGTTCATTGTCAGTAAGAAGAAGAAGAAGAAGGAGCTCGGTGAGAAGAGGAGGACGAAGAGGGAGAGAAAAGCATGAGGAAAAGGAGAAGGTTTCATTCAGGCGACTGTTCGCTGACAGCAGTTTTTAACAGCAGCTTCCATCTGAGTCCCTGCTGTCACGAACAGGACGCAGACGTATGTGCCAGCAGTCTGAATCTGAAGTCAAGATTTGCAAAGAGAAGCGAGTCACAGATACTGTTTGAGTCTCAATGAATGCACATGAACGCTCTCTCAGCTACGCTTAAACACTTTTTTAAAAAATCTGTTTTTCATTCATTTCCTTGTTCATATGGAGCATATCCAGCCACACATGTTTATTTTTCATTTTGCTAAAAAGGAAAAAACAAACTTAATCTCCATGCACAAACACATGGATTAATTTGAAAGTAATGGGATTGTGCTCGTTTTCTGGATTGTGAAACACATGCGCAAACACATGCACACACACACACACAGCGATGAGAGACGTGTTTATGAACCAAATCAATTCATGCATTTGTGTCTATAGCTGAGAAGAAAAACTGAAGTACCCAAAAGAATTCCACAAGGAAGAGAGGAATCTGTGGAAGTTTGATGGTAGTCGTCATCTTTATATTTGCAAGCTATGTAAAATGACACAAACAGTCCCATAGTGGTTGAGTAGTTGTTATGTCTGTTATGTTTTTGCCATTTCAAAATTCAAAATATTTCTTTTTAGTTCGTGTTCGTACACATTGTGCCATGTTACACGTAGACAAGTGTAATTGCTTAATGACTTGCACTTATCCGACAGCACGGTGAAAGCTCTGGAATTTGCAATAGGAAAAATACAAAAACACTCTGTCACATTTTAGAGAAAAACACACAAAACAGATCTGAGCAACAGATGGGACTCGATTAAACATAAATGAATTAGTTCTCCTATGACTCAAGGTGTGCAGGGTTAATAGATTCTACGGTAAAGCCGAGAACTGAACCCAAAGTCAAACATGATGTAGTTATGACCCATGAGTCACAGTTACAGTAGCGGGCCATACCTTCAATTTGTCACTTTCAGAATCGGAGAACAGGCGGCTTCAGGGAAACCAGATGACACTTACGTAATAAAACGGTTATGTCAGAGTTCAATACAATGCAATACAGGTGAAAGAAAACACTACTAATACTACTACTGTAGCAGCTCTCCAACATGACTGGGTGTGTTTTTATGTGCTCGCTTTGTGTGTAAAATTGTGAGCCAGCATTCAAACATACAAAACACTCAGTAGGTGGAGCATGATTATAACATATTATAACTAAGAAGTAAGACTATGAAGGGTTCATAATGTTTATTATTTGAGATTGAAGGCAATAGGAAACTATTCTAATAATGTCACACATCCACTCTCGCCGCCTTTTGGAAATCGCTCAAAGTGTCCAATTTGCCAGTTTATGCTTTTGTCAGAGAGATCCTTGAATGTAGCAGAACATGAGTGACCTTCGCACCAATGTCAAGAGAAGACGCTCAAAAACTGTTAATCAACATGTGACTGCAGCCTCCTGCGGTTCGAACACATGCAGACCCACATGCACACACACACTTGAAGCCACGAGTAACACACTCCTGTTCAAATGATGTTGTATGGTGCCTGTATTGAAAACTACTGTTGCTGAACAGATTTTTCTATCTATATGGGTTTGATAGATAGTTTTTATTCTATAGGCATCGTATAAATGACTCCACAGTAAATCCAAGGTGAAATAATTTCAGTGCCAATATGAAACTACAATTGTCAAATGATTGAACCCTGACCCCAAAAAGGTTTTTCAATAAACTGAGCTAAAAAACAGTTTTATTGTGAAATCACTGGCAGTCATATGGTGCCGATAGTAAAGATGACCATCTCATGAAAAAAAGTGATTTTATTTTCATCAACAGTTATACAGCGTCATGGTGTAAATACGGTGTATCCCAAATTGATTATGATTTAACGATTCAATCATTAGTCACCAGTTTCAGGTAACTTCCCCTTGAACCTGTAACTAATGCTCACAAGGCCACTAGATGGCAGGTCAAAACAATGCTGCTGAGCAATTACAGTTTTTGGCTGATCTGAGAACGGAAGCCTCAACACACAGATGAATGCACCACACCACAAATCCTGTGGGGGAAATTGCAACATATTTCATGTGAGGTCACTATTTTTAATCCTCCTCCAAACTTGCAAAGACACAAACAAGCAACTATATGATAGAGAAAAGGTCTCAGTTAGGTAAGTAGACAAAACTATCATGTCTCTGATGATGACGTTTTTTGATGGAGGGAGTTTCAGGGAATTCAATTTTGTCTCAATATGTGAACTGAAATTGATGTATGCATTGTGCTGGACAGCCAGTCAACATATGAAGATTAACAGATGCAGTCACTTATACATCATTGACAAATGAGACAAGAGGTAAAAATACACAGTGAGCTCAGTTTTTGTCCCTCTAATAACTTTGTGCCCTTTATACAACTCAGCTAAAATCTGTGATCCATCCTTTTGCCCTTTTCTGTTCTCAGACAGAGCGCTTGTTAGAGAGACATGAGTCAGAATATATATTTTTCTTTTCCAAGCAGCAGGAAGATATTAAGAGTTCTGTTTCAGCAGTTTAAATAAGAAGCAGCTGATATCATTGCTGTTTCGTTTTCTGAATAAATGAGTTCTATTGGATGTGACAAAGCATAATTAATGGTCAGCTGGACTAGAGATGATAAAAAAGTCATCAGAGTATTTTAAAGGTCTTTGGTACATTTAGTTCAGTTTAGTTTTTAAAATTTCATTCTTTTTAAAATCTTTTTTTTTTATTATCATGTATTAAATTTTGTTTCATTTATACTCATGTCAATTGCCAGATTATATTTCACTATAGTCCAGAAATTCTGGATTTACCCATGCAAAGTACCATGTACCTCTGTATTGAAAGGTGTTGAGCTGTGCAAGGTCTTATTATTGCTTGTATTATATAACTATTTATTAGTAAGTTTTATAACCTCTCCTTTTAGCTTGTTTTTAACTTGATGTGTTTTTTATTTTACTCTGTGTTGCTTTGTTTGTAAAGTGTCCTTGTGTGCTCTGAAAGGCGCCTTTAAATAAAATGTATTATTATTATTATATAAGTCACGGTGGTTGCAACAAAAGTTGCCAGCAAATGAATGAAGACCATATAAAAAAAACATTAACACTTTTTTTTACCCATATTCCCTTGAATAACTTAGAATAATTGTTCTTCGAGCTTGTATATTAAAGATGTTACTGAAAATATTTTGGACATTTCCCAACAGGAAAACTCTTGAAGTCTTTCTTTAATGAGTCCGTCGTAAACAAAGAAGGAGAGTTCCTTCAATGTCTCATCAGTCTGTCTTAAAGTTATGCTTAATGTTGGAGACTCTATTGTAGAAACACATTGAAATAAAAAAAAAATGACAGAAGTATGTACAGCTCCTCACACTCAGATGCAAAATCCAGCAGAGACAGACTTATGTCTGCTTCTCCTCAGGTGCTCCTTATCTTCTGTCACCACAACATTTCCAGTGTTCTATTTTCTCTCTGTCGAGTTGTTTTTAATTCAATTGCGCTCTCGACAAAATCGCTTATAGCATTACCTGTGACCCAATTCCTGTAGCTGCAAGCCAAAAACAAGTTAGAGCGTACGGAGAATTAGCTTAGAGAATCACTAAGAGTGACTCAAGCACATTCAAAGTGCGCTTAAAGCACTCCGGCGGCCATTAGCAAAATTTCAATTTCAATGTTGAATGTGTACTTTGGTAATAAATGTTTCAGATGTCTAATGGTGCTTGTTGTTGTTCTGCTTGTTGAAATGAGAAAAGGATAAGGACAACAATGTATAAGAAAAATATATATCTTTGGAAAATGAGGGAATGAAGAGAGACATAAATGTCCATTGGGGTGTTTTTCTTTCGTCAAATGTCGTCTGAAGCCCCCGTCATTTCCATGTTGGTACACGAACATTGTTTTTCATTTTATCCCAAAGCTAATGGAACATATTTGTATGATATTACAATGAGGTCTCTGTACCTGTAAAATTTCCCCTGAATAAAAACCCCTCTGTCAATATGAGCTGTTTTTGTTTTCAGTGCTGCCTCATAAGACACCGGTGTCTTCAAAAGGACACAGACAGCAGACAGTGCTCTTACAAATGAGACAGTCAGTAGTTGCATTAGTTGTGCACTTGACTGACCTTGAAGGGGAGGAGGGAAAAAAAAGGCTGAGTGCAAAACTCCCTGAAGCAAACTTGCATGTTTTCTGTGCTGAAGAGTAATTTAATTTCCTTTTAATGCCTCAGCAAAACAACCACGATGAGGTGTTTTGAATTAGTGGGTTCTGCCAGACGCAAACAAGTGCCAGAGGAGGGCGGAGGGAGTGGCGGGAGCAGCGTGGATGGTGAACTCCGACGGGGTGGGAAGAGAAATGGGAACGGTTTCAAGTGCATAACGGAGGGCAGGGCAAACAATGTGGCTCTATGTGCCGGCCAGTGAGGAATCTACCTGTTAACACCAAATGGAATTATAAGAAATACGAGCTAAACAGTAGCCTGCAGGTAGTTACGTTTGCAACTGCTTGACTGGATAAAACTGGAATAGTGACGACCGGGTCCCACCAACTTTAACTTTTTTTTAAAGTCACAAAACCACATCCTGAAATATCTTCTGCAAGAGAGCTGGCACATGAGTAATGCAATATATAAAATACTAATGTGGGTATTTAATACATTTAGAGTTTGTGAGCATGGAAAGCAAAAAAGAAATAAATACTATAAAGATTTTTTTTTTCAATTTGTGTGTGATACAAGAAATGAAGCAACTATGATTGTATGTATAAATGTCGATTTCTTACCCAGCTCAGTATTCTGAGGCATGTCCCATCTGATGAGCGATTTTTGTCTTTACATACAATATCCATATACTTAGGTATATATATATACAGTAATACGTATGGAAGGTTCTATACACATAGTATATATTCACAAAACTGAGATGTGAAATTGTGAAAATTGTGAAGATGTGAAATGTGAGTTTTTCTAAATGTTTATGATGATTATTATTTTATATTGTATTATTTTTAATTGTTTCCTAGTAGTGGCTGCAGGGTTTTGAAAAAGTTTTCATGTTGACAAACTGGCAAAAAGAATGTATGCCGCATTGAAATCAATAGAAACTAATAACTGCCTCTTTGAAGTAACTAAATCAATCTTAAAACTTAAAGCACTCCACAGAATCAATGCAATTAATGTAAAGTACACCATTTGCAGTTATTGATGTAAAACCTGCAAAAAGCCTCCTTTTAAGCCGAACAAAACTCTAACCTTGGTGTTCTGTGTTTGGCACGTGGTGCTTTTAAAATGCTATGCACATGTATTAACACCTTTCTCGCACGTGCAAGTCTGATTGGGACTTTCATTATTTGCTCCCACCTCACTGCTGATCTCTCTCTCTCTCTCTCTCTCTCTCTCTCTCTCTCTCTCTCGCTATCTGGACTGATGTCAGGGAGGTGATATCGAGGCGGCTTTTGTCAGCGCTCTGAAAGACAACTTCCATTTTTAAATCCCATTTATCAGCAAGTCTCAGTCTGAAGCTTTCCATTAAAACAGGACTTCCACTCATTGTGTGATTCACTATGTGTTTTAATTAGTTTTGCCCAATGCCAGAGTTTGTCCCACGCATTATTTTTTTTATTGTAATGATGTAAAGTCATCTAATATAGACACATGTAAGAAACCCACAAATGTAAAAACCTTGACTGTTGCACTGAATTTAATGATGCTAGTTGGTGAGAGTGACACACACACACACACTCACAGACATGGACTAATTAGATAAGATGAGTGACGCAGGGTAACACACACACATTTAAATGTAGCACTATATGCACACACACTTCCTATGGTCCCTCCGTGTTGTGATGACCACCAGCTCTGCACGTGTCCTATCAGCTTCCTCATGTGACACAGCTGTACCTGTTGTTTAGTGACTGCCTGAGCTAGTGACTTGACCCACCTGGGTCCACCTACTTGCGCTCCTGTGTTTGTGTGTGTCAGCGTATTCAGACATGTTGTGAGTGCACGCACGTGTGCATGAGCTCTGCATGTACAGTACTCGCTGCGTCTTTGATCGGGAGTGATTTTTGAGTTTAGTTGCATTAGTATGTCACTGAGACCAGCACCTCACGTGCCTGTCATGAATAGGATAGATCCCCTCTGCAGCTCTATGGCAACTTAGCACTTTGCTAACAGAGGTGCAACTAAGCCAATTAAAGGACACATTCGAGCCAGGGTTTGAAGTTCATTATGCAACATATAACATAAAATTTCTGTGGAAAACAAAAAAGAATTTGAGCCCAGACAACATTTATGAGGCACAGCACATCTATAAAAGGATCTCATTCATCATTTTTAACATAACAGCACAGTCAGCACTGGTGATTTAACATATTTCCAAGATTCATAAAGGTGAAATTTTTTAGAGCAAAATGAGGTTGCATGTAAAAACCATGGGTACAACATCCTCAAAACACAAATAAGGCCTTTGCAGTTGCTGATCAACATCATCTAAAAGCCAGTTTTGAATGGCAGACCATCCTTCAGCTCATTGTTTTGGTTTTCTTGTTTGTTACTTTACTGTTGTTGGTTCACTCTCACTGCTTTCACAGCTTCATTTTCATACATAACTGTGCATTTAGCAGATAAAAAGACACCTATTTCCCTCAGGAGCTAACAAAGATCCAGAGCAGAGCTAAGAGGAGAGTGAATATTGAACTTTGTTAGGTTGCTGGAAGCAGATCACAAAGTGAATGCTGTGTTGCTCTGTATGTGATGGATGTGTAAACAGGCAACCTGTCAGTATTTTCCCTCTGCCCCCCCAAATCAGTTATTGCAGGCTTCAACATATAAAGACATGCAAATAACATAGTGTAGCTCTATGCTGTATTATCTTAACAAAACACTGGTTGCTTCACATGAAACAGTTTGAAGGTGCTGATTATTCAAGGCATCAGAAAAATATATCACACTGTATAATTAGATCTTTAGATCATCAGAACAGATGCTCCATGTGACTTCAGTCTGCACTTGATGTCATTTTCTGCGTATCCTTTTTCCATCCAGTTCAAGATCTGGTTTAATTAAAGTTAAACTTGCAATTCTGTAGGTGTTAATTATAGTGGAGGCCTCATAATCAACTTGTAGAAACTCCTCAGTGCTCACCTGCTAATTAAATTGTGCATCTGTGCTTCCTGGTCTCAACCGATGATTCAGAGCTTGTCACACACTGTTCACAGGTGGGAAGGTTTCCAGATATGGACATGCACTGTCTTGGTTGTCACTTTAGACATGTGATTGAGAAGTTAATTACTTAGAGAGACAACTTCCCACCACAGCTCTAGTGTTGAAGAAGAATTTATTTTCCGCTCGCTGCTGTTTTCCGATAGAAGAGATTAAGGTGGCCGATCATCAAGGGAGCCAGAGAATAGTGATTACTATCAGCTGCTGCTTAATGCGGTCACCAGGTCATCAACTAAGAAAAGCCCAATGGGACTACTTGCCCTACTTGTTTTCGTGAGGGATTTAGATGATATGAGATTAGTTATAATGAGATATGGATGCTGTTACTTCCTTGTGATCCAAAAGCAGCCAAAAAAAGAAGGACATGCTGTCTTCTTGCATTAAACAGCATGAGACAGGATGAAATGAGATCAACCGAGACAAGGTGCGATGAAATGAAGCAATATGACACGAGATGTATTGAGACAAGTCTCAACAAGATGAGATTAAGTGAGACAAGATCAAATGTAACAAGATGGGATAAAACAGAGTAAGCCAAGATGAGATGAAACTAGACAAAATGAAATAAAACAAGATGGGATAAGATGAAATGATACAAGCCTGGATGAAATGACACGAGATGAGAGGACATGAAATAAGATTCAGTGAGATGAGTTGATAAGGTCATCTTGCAAGGGATCATGCAAGATCTTTTGGGTGTGTGAGGACATAAAATGTGGATGAATTTCTTGGATGAAATTTACTTTATTTTCCTCTTGGAGATTTTTTTTTCATAGATGTCCAGACACTTAAAATCATTCACATATTAAAAATCAACTGACAAAAATAAAACAAATAAAACCAACCATTATTGCATGTAAATATTGCACATTGCACCAGAATATTGCTGTATATTGCACATTACCTACTTTAATGTGCTCTTAGACTGTGCAGTTTAAACTTAACTTCGTTCAAAGACTATGAGCCTCATCCAGACACTAAAAGTAAAATCTGAATACATTTGAGACAGCTGTACAATCATGCTCGGTTTCTTTAGGTGCAAACCTTCCTCCAGTCCCACAGTAAAGCATCAGTAGTGTATTTAATTTCAGCCTCGGCCACATGTGATACTGCTGTATAAATAGCCGCAAAGTTATTTAATGAGGAAAGGTGTGGGCTCACTGCAGGAGCAAGTGTGATCCAGGTAATTTGTTCCATGACTAGATTCGCGATATCTGTCTCTCACAGCATCCTCGCAGCGACGAGTCTAATTAGGCCTCATCTGGAGAGGCTTCAGTCCGACAGAGACGGTGAGATACAGATGTTGAGATCTGGACCAGGAGAAAAGGCATGAGGTGATAGAGTCACTTTTAACTGAAGCTTAAAAGAGGAAAGAGGGCAATCTACTACAGGTTCTTGAAAGGAACCTTTTATATGAAAACCCATCAAGTTAGAGTTGACAGAGGCCAGTCAGGAGGCTTTTTCTCTGCGTTTCAGCTTTTCAAAAAGGACAGATTTTCCAAGGTGAACATAGTTTGAGTGCATTTCCTTTTCATCATTTGTGGCACCCTAAACTAGAAAAATCCAATTAAGTAGCTGGTTGTGTGCATCTGCAAGTTTTTTCTTTTTAAACAAGCATTTAAGCTTTTATTCTGTGTCCTGAAAGCTAATGGTTTTGAATGATTTTTACACTTCTGCCTTCTGTGCTGACTGAATATTTTGCGTTGTTGTAGATAAAGCACAGCATTGCAAAAACGTTTTACTTGTGCACATCAGTCTTGTTATTTAGATTCTGACAATAGAAACCTTGGAGAAAATAATTGCCAGTCATCAGACATCCCCAGATAATACTGATGGTACTGGGAGAAGTGTTATACCTAATTATCAGAGAAGATGAGTATGACCGCCTCTGAGGCATTAAAGGATAACATGTAGACAGTAGACAAGGATGACCACACCTGTGATTTTATTTTAGGTTATGTTTTTGCCAGTGTTTGTTTGTTTGTCTGTTTGTTTGCAACATAACTCAAAAAGTTATGGACAGATTTTGATGAAATTTTCTGGAAATGTCCTTTCTGGGACAGGGAACAAATGATTAAATTTTGGAGGTGATCCGGAAAACCGCCATTACGGAAATGTCGATTTTCGGGTATAACTATTAAACTAAAAATGATATCCATGCGATTCCAATTGCTAAGGGTATGTTTTTATGGTCCAGGAATATATTGAAATAGATAAATCAAAGGTTGCACTAATAATTTGGGATGTAAATCACAATAAGCTGGGGGAACTGTGCTGCTTGGTGGAGGTCTGCGCTCTCCGAGTGCTTTTCTAGTTGTCTAGGGGGTGAATTAGAAAATAAAAAATCCAACATGCTATTTGATGGGGGCATAACCTTTTTACTTTGGGGGCGTATAGCCTGCTCTTCCTTTAAGTTAAAAAGTGACAGACACACACGTCAAAACACTTCCGATTCAAAACGGCAATACAAAACATAATTTTTAAAGCAGTCACCATGGCCACCAAGCAGGCGCCGTGCTAAGATCAAAATCCAAACTGGCGGCGTCTCACCGGCCATACGGCAGGCCTGCGATCACAAACACCAATAACACACGAGCGGTTGTGCTTTTGCCACGTGGCCTTGTGGTGCACGTTTCCAATATTTCCGGTTGTGATACCACGATAAAGCAATTGCATGCGACGGGTGTGAAATAACCCACCCCCCTGAATTTGCCCCTTGAATACACAAGGTTCTGCCTGAGCTGTTGCTGCTGCTGTTTTCCACATCATCCACACCACATTAACACAAGGCACAGGGATTTGCACACAGATCTAAATTTACACCAAAAAAAAAATCTTTTTTAATGACTTTTATTATTATAACTATTATGGTTATTACCTTTTTTATTGTTATTTTTCTTTTTTTTGAGTGTTTGAACAAAGTCTGAAAATGTCAAAGATTGTAATTAGATTGTTCTTTTCTTGCACGTGCCTGATGCTGACAGTCTCTTCTCAAAGAATTTCCTCTCGTTCTGATTCCTTTTGAGAGAGAAATTATGGTTGTATTTTGCATATCTGTGCCTCATAAGAAGCAGCCACATGTCCTGCCCATTGAAAACAACTGGGTGTTTGATTTTATATGTCTTCTAATTTTAGTCACTGATGATTAGTAAACAGCTGAATGGCTGCTTGATAACATCCACTTTATTTCTGGATTTATGTTTTTAAACCAGCACATTGACAAATTTATGAATCTCATCAAGCCGTTGCATTTTGATTTTGCTAATGTATGTCAATGATTGTCCTTGTGTGCATATATATGTGTGTGCGCATTAGCGATGAGTGTGTGTCAGTGTGCCCAAGTGTATCTTCAAGTGGATGTCTCACTGTGTACCGGGCACGTGTCCCTGTGTGTGAGCTGGAGAACAGGATCGACGTCAGCAGCTCAGTAGGCTGGTTACAACGTTGCTTTCATGTGCTCCACAGTGTGTTTTCCTCTGTGCGTGTGTGGCACCCAGCCTGTTGCAGGGTCTGTCCTCTGGTTTTGTATTCCTCCACCTTGGGACAGTGATGATTCACAGGCGCTGAAACTATAATCATCTGTTGCGGATGCTAAAGATTGTCAGAGGTCACATTTGCATATTAGGTGGATAAATGCTGTGTTTTCATCCAGTCTGCCAACATGGTGATGATGGATAGTTGCAAACATACAATATAACAATGTCCAAATTACCAGGCATCTGCAAACACATTAACGACAAAAAAACTGAGACCAATATGATGACAAACTTGACTTGGCCCTGTCTCCATGTTCTCCCTTCAACCCAGCACATCTGCCTTCCTCTAGCTGTCCACCAGATGTCCTCTGACTTTTCACATCACCTGACTGTCCCACCCAAATACACACCTGAGTCTCATTCCCTCATCAGCCAATCACCATATATACCAGTTCACTTCCTCCATTCTTTGCCATGTTGTTAAGTTGTTATGTGCTTCACATGTCCAGCTTCTCTATCTCATTCTCCTGTTGTCACTGAAACCTGTTTTTTGGATCTTTGCCTCTTTGATTCTTGCTGCTGCTCCGTTGGATGTCTTTGCCTGTTTGAACCCTCTGGCCTTTCCTCACCGGCCTGTGAGCCTTTGTGCCTCATCATGTGAATGGCACTGAGCTGCATTAGCTCTGCCTCAGAGGTGCGCGTTGGGGTTCTTATCCTCTGTGTTCCTGTTACGCTGCCGCAACCAGCTGTGAAAACCCATGTTCCAGGAAACACTTTCTACAACGCTCAAGAACCTTTTCCCCAGTGGCCTGTTTGCTTTCTCCTTAGCAAACCTCATTGGATAAAGGGAGGAAAAAAGATGTAGGCTGTCTCCCACATTTGATGATTTGAACTTGATTTTTTTTCTAAGTGTTTCTTCGCGGGTTGAGAAAATTCTACTCTTTAAGCTAATTAAACCACTGAAGATTTTTTTTTTTTTTTGGACATGTGGTTTTCAAATATCACAATTTCACTTTTGATACTTAGCTGATAATTCATATTTTTTATACTTTTATAAAAGAGTTCTTCTTTCACTGCTGTAAAGAACAGCCTAAAAAAGCATCTGACCCCAGTTTGAATTACAAACCTTTGATCAACCAGGTGTGATTGAGCACAGACTTTCAAACCACCTCTCCTCTGATTAGAAAATAAAAATCTCATAGGCTCCATAGCTGCAAGATAACATCACATTATTATTTGTACATATTAGCTACGCCGATAAAGAAAAACATACAGTTCTAGTAACACCAGCACAAGACGTTTCAAGACAACCAATACTAATCATAAAATCAGAGCACTGAATGAGCGTGGCGTCCCCACTTGTTTCTCAAGTCAGCTGACAAAATTCATTTTTCTGCATCACCATGAACGAAGGCACAAGTTAGTCAGTTAGCTCTTGTTCATGATCAACACGTGAGAATTGTTTATTAAATGTGTTTTTAGCCAAAACAACTTCAGAAGGCAGATCATGATGAACTCAGTGTGAAGCAACTGTTTTTACTGTTTTAATTTGTTTCTCTCTTGTAAATTTAATATCTCCTTTGTAGCCTTATGTCTTACGTTTATTTGTTCTTTTTACTATTTAACTGCTTCCATCCCCTTTACTGCTGTGAAATGTGAATTTCCCCACTGTGGGAAGAATAAAGGTTTATCTTATCTTTATAGAGGATGACAAATCACTCACAGCACCGTGAAAACTGCTTAAGCCATAATGGACAAACTATCCTGGAACACTGGTTCCTCAGAAATGATCTGAACTATGAAAATAATAATAATAAAATACATTTATGGGATTTTTATTTTACATGAGAGAAGCTCATAAATGTATGTATGTACAATGGAGTAACGAGCTCCAGCCACCTGGACCAACTGGAATATTAAAAATTATGTTAAAGCATCAATAATTTAACAAACTTTGAGCAACTTTTGCTTGCATGGATTTTACTTTATTACTTCGAAATGCTTTTATTTTCCTTTTTCAGAAAATATGTTAGTTTCCAACCTTGAGATGAGAGAACAATAATTGTAAACATATTATAATTAGATATAATGAAACCAACAAGAAATTGAATTGATCTAATGGCAGATGCTTATTCTGGCCGTCGGAAGCTAAGATCTAATGAAAGAGCACAAAAATGAGTAAAATGTATCTACAGTATAACAAATGAAACTGTACGAGGAACAATGGCTGCGTATTTTCTGAAATGAGCTGTTTTTCTATTCCGGGCCACCCACCACTAACTCATCTACACTTCAACAGGATTAGCAAACATATTCCACGCTGAAGCAGAGGAATAGCATGTTCTCATGCACAGATGTAAGGTTTTATCATCTGCTCCATCAAAACCCTCCTCCTCTCCCTAATGGGAACGACAGGATCAACATTGTTCAAGATGCTGCCTGTTCTTGCATATTACTGACGGGGATTAAAAGAGATCTGACTGTGCAGTCCGGGGAGGCGAGAGGAAGAGAGATCACAGTTTTCCTTTCTGTTTAAATAATGGAAAAAAGGGGTTCTGCCTGTGCTAAATGCAAACAAGAACAGTGTGTGTGTGTGTGTGTGTGTGTGTGTGTGGCTCAGCTGTTCTGATAGGGAGACACAAGAAAGAAAAAAAAGCTCACTTGGAAACAGGAATCAGCAAGGTGTAAAGATCACACACACACACACACACACACACACAAACATACACACACACACACACACACACACAGGTCAGGCTGTGTTTGGCCTGCTGAGTAAGGAGAGAGAACAGCTTGTCCACTGTGTTTGTGTGTGTGTTTCTGTATGTGTGTGTGTGTGTGTGTTAGCGAACCAGATCTAGGCGTCCTCTCCTCCTAACCTTTTCCACTACAGGTTCTACTTTTGGCCCAGGCCGTGCTAAGCGCCCGGGATAATGTTCTGCTCTTTTAATTGTGCTTTTGCTGTGATGGCCTTAGCACGAAGGTCTTGTGATACGGCCGTCGAGCTTATGAAAGTCAGCATTTTTCTCATTTGTTCGTCTCTTTCTATGCTTTCATCCCGCATCTACTTGAAAGAACAGAGCGTTACGGTCAAGGCGGCTGCGATTTACATTGGGCTTTTCTCACTATTGCACTTGATATGAGACTCACTGAGCGTCCGCTTCAAACTGTCTCATCCTGTGAGAGCTTTATGTACAATAAACAGGCTGCAAATGTGACACAGAGACGAGAAGTAAGAGGACGATGTGTTCCTCATTGATCCATATAAACAGATTGTCAGGGATAAGCACATCATGTTATGTCAGTTTAACTGTGTTGCACACTCGCATAAATTATGTTTTTGTTTATTGCATTCATTTTTTTTTAGTCAAAGTCATGTCAAAGTGTTTTTTGTCGTATGCACAGTTAAAACAAGTTTGCTTTGCCTTCCTCTATGAACACTGTTTAGAGTTAAAAAATAGAAAGTATAAAAAAATAAAGAATAAAATCAAAATGAAAAAGATATATGCAGGATATTTACAACAACAACATGAATTGCGCAATAAAGAAAGTGAAAGTTTAAACCATTGCTTCAATGGTAAAAGTTTGATATAGAGACATACTATTGTGCATAAAAGGAGTTAAACTCTTCTCAGACACATTTGAGCAGTCGCACAGATATTCAGTCCACTAATAATAAACTTTAGATTCTGTCTGTTTTGATTGGATTTGAGGGCTCATCCAGCCAGCTGTTAGCAGCTGGAGTAACATGGAGGTGAAGCACATAACGTAACAACTACAACTAATCCTCTTTGACTTTAGTGAACTTTTCTCTATTCACTTGTTATGGGTCACTGGGTCCGACAATAACAAATCCACCAGTGGAGGTCTGCGTGTGGGCAGGTGTGCCCTTGTCTCTAGCTGTACTGAGGGACTACATGTCTTGGATAACGGCCCTCCCTCCCAGCTGCTGCTCCCGTCGTGGCTGAAACTCCATGTTCAGGGTATCTGCTTCCTGCGTATGTTCCAATCACTGCATTGTCCTATTTAGTCCTTGTTAATGTTCATAACAACACCAAAATGTTGTGTTCTTGCTCATATAAATAGCTCGGACAGTGAGCATTTGTTTTGTGAATGAGACAAAATGAGAACCTGTGACAGAAATAGCTACAGCAAAAAGCAAAAAATGACAGTAGATGCCAGGTTTTTTTCCCCCACTTATTATGATAGATGGTTTGTGCATTTAGAAATATAATATAATAAAAAGAATCTAAAATGAATCTCTGAAATCTTTTTTTATTTTTGCTCTCACATTGACATAAAAAATAAACATTCATACAGTCAAATTACTTCATATTCAAATTGTTCTAAAATTCTGAAATGATGATTG
The DNA here is from genome assembly GCA_037975185.1 of Centropyge bicolor. Lineage (NCBI taxonomy): Eukaryota > Metazoa > Chordata > Actinopteri > Pomacanthidae > Centropyge > Centropyge bicolor. The sequence goes on along the minus strand of JBBMOC010000092.1, from coordinate 261,810 downwards.
AAGTGCTCACATGATCTGATGTCTATGTTCTAAAAACACAGTCGCGGTTGGGGAGTGATAATGCATGTCAGTACGATGATTAAAACGAGGTCTCACTGCATGTATAGTGCATAATTACAGCTCATTATGAACCCAGGCTGCTAATTGTTATGGTACATCTTGTGCGTACATTGAATAGCACACTTTAACTTTGTCACATGCATGAGATACAGGCAGTAGGTGGGCAGATGACTGTTACAAGTGCATGCATAAGTCATTGTATTGATATTGTGATAGCATTGATAATGACGCTTACTACATGATCATAAATGATTGCAATTTCATAAGACGTTCGTTAACTACATCAATAAATAATATTAGCACTAACTCTCATTTTTATTATGGTCCAGAGCCTCTAAACATCATAGATAAAGAAATAAATTATACATTAGAATTCAAAATTATAAATATATTTGTTACACATCTGAATAGTCATATACTATTTTACAGTCATTAGATGTTATCTGTTATCTGTCTCTAGAGTTTTGTGCTGTTGAATTCAGTCATTTATTTTGGTCTGACACAAACAACCAGATTTTAATGTGAGTGTTTTAGCAACATTTGGTACATGTGAGCAAAATGACCAGAGTTAATGAGCCAATGACAAATTTGTGAATTTGAATTACTTGTAAAAAAAAAAAAAAAAACAGCTACAAATGAAACTGTGCAGTTGCCTACAGGTGGCAAAGGTGTTACAATTGCAGCAGCTGTTATTTTCTTTGGCTATAAGTGGCAACAATAACATAGGTCTAAACTGCAAACTTAAACAGCTGTTAATTTTCTTAATTATAATTTGACAATATAATTTTCTTTTCTTTTCAATGACAATCTTTACAATGAACAGCTCCCCTTGTGGGCAGTCTGCAGCCTGCTGACACTGCCTGGATCACGGGTGCGAGAGTTAAAAGCCAGGGCCTCTTTATATCCAGTCTGTCCCCGCTGAGCAGAGAACAGACAGTCCCTGGAAAGAGTTCCCACTCATGGTCAGAGCAACAAACTTTTGTAACCGTGAGAGCCAGGCTACCAGGGGCACATGCAGTGAAGAACATTGTGTGTGGATACATTACGCCTGCAAAACTGTGAACGTATAAGTACAGTATGCACACAAGCGGACATACACTAAACCACTCACAGGTATATAAGTAACACACGCACCAAGGAAAAAGCACTGATTTAAGCAGTCGACATTCAAAATAAAAATGTTGTCATTGTGCTTGCTGGAAGTGCAAATTTACTAGTATAATATAGCAATTGAATAGTTATGTAATTTTCTTTTCACCATGTTACTAACAGACAAGAAAACACATGAAAATGAAAGTGGACGGAGGTGTGACACAGCTAGTTTTGATTGCCCATTACAGGATAATCACACCTAAGCATATCATCAAACGTCACTCTCTCCACAGTCCACAAAGATGCTTTTCTAATGCTAATTCCTAAGCTACACAAAGCAACTGTTGCCGCTGTAACACAAAAATGCTGAATGTAGTTTGCCGCCACCTTTTCTCAAGTTCGGTTACACAATATCTGACACGTTATGAGTGGACCGACAGGTGTTATTAAACCATTAAACTTGCGAGCAGGGACCAGGAGGTCAATTCTCTGCCATATACGTTCAGGCTCCCGTCCATTTATGCTCCTCGACTTAACCATATGACGATGCATGCATAGTGAATGTGAGAGTGTCAGCAAGGTGGCCACACTCGACACAGCGAGGGAACACTGGATTATTCAAAATTCGCCATCTGCCTTACATCACCTGGCTGCCTGTGTCTGTCTGGATCCAGTGTACCTGCAACAAAGGGTGAACATTGTGCAATTTCACAGAACATATGGTGTGAAAATGTTTCTCTTGAGAAATATCTTTTCCATGTCAAGACACCCCAAAAAAGAAAAAAAACATGTAAAAGGAACTTAAGCTCAATGAGAACAGTCTTTTTTTTCTTTTTTTTTTTTACACAGAAAATAACTTGTTTTTCTCAACAAACTACCAGAGCATTATGTAAGTACTATAGCGAGCAGATTGACGTCAGTAAGTGACAGTCATGTTCAGAAGGTCACTACTGTGCTAATTAGCAGCAGAAGCTAAAAGTTCTCTTTGTGTGGGTTACGTAACTTCTCTTTCACACCTGAGATGAAAATTGCGAAAGTAGCAAGAATATGCGCACTTTGTGAAATGCAAGTCTACGATAAGATCTGAAATGATTGTGGATGTTCTCTTTGTGGTTCAGCATTCACGACAAGCAGAGGCATCCATTCAAGCTAAGTGGGCATATGAATGTATTTTATTCTTTTTTTTATTATTATTTCATGAGTATAATATGAGTCAAAAGTATTCTTCTAATTATGCAATAATATGACAAGTGATTGTTGACACTTGCACTCAGAGATATTGACTTGAACAAATCTGCTCAGTTGAATAAGTGTCTATTTTAAAGTTAATGAATACCTCATATATTTGTAAATAGGAAGATAAGATGAGTTAATTTACTCAGAGACCTCCAAGGTATTCTGCTCCCTACTGTGTGAAATGAATACTCCACAAGGCCAAGAAAGTCGTGACTACCATGCTCACTTTGTTTCTGTTTCTTCTAAAGACGGTGAAGGGAAATAAGCAAATTAAGATCTACTCATTTTCACACACGTACCCAGAGTGGTTGCAGACAAAGCAGGTGCTGGCTCTACTCCAATAAATTTTATTTTGATGTGGTCTTGCTGCATCTGTTTTTAAAGCTGTTGTTAAAATGTTTGCTGTGTTCATGAAAACTTCATAACTGAGAAACCTTGGATTAATCGACCCCTTCAGCTCCTCACAGCCAAGAATATATATATTTTTTATCTTTCTAATCAATAACATCCTCTTAGCAGCATCAGGAAGGTGTTCCCAGGTGAAACATAGAGGACTCAGATCCACATCACCGCACTTAAGTAGCCAGGTTCCCTGAGGTCAGAGGAACACCGGGTGCACAGGGTTGTTCTCCACAGATGCTGATCACTATGACGCTCCATAAACATGGCAGGTCAAATTAAGATATGAAAAGACTCTGAGCGCAAAACTTGCCATGACGCAGAGCTGAGAACCGAGATGGCTCTTGGGTTCAGGTGAGAGCTTAGGTGAGGGAGGTTCATCGTTTGCATGTGTGCATGAGCTCGTACAGGTCCGAATGGGCATGCGAGTGCATTATGTACGTCTATTGCACCTGTTCACCTCCGCGTCCATTCTCACATTACCGAACATGGGTTCCTCCATACGGCTCGTCCCGGTGGGCTCCGTGCCACTAATGCACTCGGAGCAGCCAGGGACGATTATACATAATTAGCTTGGTGCAGTGGCTCGGCTAACGGGTGGCCAGTATTGACCCAGTGTGTCATTTAGCCAGCTCTCTGTGTGCTCCCACTGCTGGTAATGATGTTTGGGGCCCAAGAGTTCCAGTGAGGCAGTGTCACACAGACTGTAGGGCACGGCCTTGTGTTCCCTTGTCTTGTCACATGGTCCAAACACCTACACATATTACCGTCTGCCATATTTAGCCACAGGAACATGAGAGGAAATTCTATTTTTGTTCACTTTTCACGTGGAACATTGGATAATTTTTCTTCCTCACACCACCTAAGCATCCGTACTGTCGCTTCTCTTCCTCCCTAAACATGCCTCCAGGCGTGAGTTCGTGCACTGCCCAGCGCTCACATGGAGTCGTCCTTGCATTTATCAGCACGCTGAGTGGACAGGCAGACAGAAGGGCAGGGAGACACACAGGCAGGGATGACCTTGTCTTCTTATCACTTAGCTCACTGCGGCTCACTCTTGTCCTCTGCTGCCTTCAGCGTCCTGCACTCACCATTAGCCTGACCTGTTGGTATTTTGGATCAAAGATGAGCAGGTTCAACAAGCAGCTTTTAAATCAACTAAAACTTGCTGTATAAAATCCTCAATTGCACTGCAACACATCTCTTATCTAATTGGTAAAAACTCAAAGTGGACCTCCGTCTCTAGGAAAAATGGCTCAGAGTTCTCATTTATAATTTCACTGTATTTATGTGCAATCACAAGCATTAAGATTTTTACCTGAAATCACCCTCACAGGCGAGTTCATGGAAACATATGTAATTTTTATACTCTGTGAACTCTGTGATCCTCAAAGTCTTCTTTGTACTCAGTCAACCCTGGATAGCACAGGCCTTTTACACAACATGTTTTGACATGAAACAATAAGAAAACCTCAGGTGTAAATAATACTTTGTAATAATTGTGACACTTGAATAGGGCAGAGAGCACATTATGCAAGCTAAAGCACATTGTCAAACGGTAAATGGACGGCATTTATAAAGTCAAAGCACTTTATAACATATACCCCAGTTTGGAGCAATTTAGGCCCAACGACACATGCAGATTGGAGGTGACAGGACTCAGATCAATCCACCGAGCTTCTGATTAGTGGACGACCCACTCCCCTTCTTGAGCCACAGTCGTCCCACATATCAACCAAAAGACAAGCAAAGGTATTGGAGAACCTGTGTTACAGTCTACTTCCTGCAATATTTGAGTTCAAGCTGTTTAAATGCTTTGTATTCCAGCATACATCAAATGATAGTATCTGTTGTGAGTACACCTGTGCTGTCTCCTCCCTCTCCCCCTCAGGTGTCCGCCATTACTCACATGACTAATTGCCATATTTTTGCACAGCTGTTCTCAGTTCAGCCATTGACTCATCACTATAAATAGCAGGCCAACCCCTCCTCTTTCTCCAGGTTGTTAACGCTGCAGGAGCAGACTTAGCATTTTTTGTTAAAGTGCAGTTTGTCACCTCAACATCTCTGGGCTGTAGCCATCCTGAACAGTGACAGTGCTACAATTTAATTAGCAAAATTTGGTGCCTGGTAGTAACCAAGGAAAGCAGAAGTGGTCGGCAGACAGGGCTGTGCGTACTTGACCGATACTTGGAAACTGCATGGCACATAGCAGAGAGTGTAAAAAGGAAAGTGAGCATGCCAGCAAAGGAGGTGGCCTCGCTTTGATGTTCTGATTTTGATATTTTGATTTCAGAAAACAGAGGGAGCCCAGAGGATCAACCCTAAATCTCGCTCCACCTGGAGGTGATTGAGTATTTCAGGACCTCGTGCATGAGGCTAAATTGAAGCACAAGATCTGCAGATTAATGCAGCAGCTGCACTCACGCAGGGGAATAAGCTGATTTGAACGCCGGCAAATTTTGACCCCAGCCATTATTTGTTCTGTATTCTAAGAATTATGGCAATTACTCTGGGACACAATAAACCTGTGACACTTATCCTTGATAGAAAAATTATGAGATTTTGTACACAACAACTGAAGTTTGGCATGATTTATTGAATGACATTTGGCAGGAGCCCAGAGGCTGGATGGGGGGAAAGACTAATTCGGATAAGGAAGCAATGCCACCTCACCGGAGGCCTTCCACTGCCGGCGGTACAAAGGGAGGTACAAAGGTGAACTGTCTGGCTGTGAACAGCAGGAGACAAGCTTTTCTCACTGTGGACTAATTAGCTGGCTCTGCTCGCCTGCCATCAGCAGCCGCCGACAGCCTCTAACGGGGGAAAGTGATATGCTCCTGCTAAACGATGAAGGTGCAGTAACGATAATGCATTGCTTTAGAAAATAATGGTTTGTTAGTCTAACCTTGATTTTACTCCAGTGCAAAAAAAAAAGGCACAATTTCACGCCAATTGAAAATGATTTGCTTAACCTTATGATTCATATGTTAAATGAGATCAATAAGAGTTTGACATTTTACTTGTGCTACTTTAAAGCCACATAGAATATTAACAATGATACGAATCGTTGCATGGTCTCTTTGTATGAATAACATCAAGGTAGTGAAAGGTTTCATATTAAGCATTGAAAGACGTTTGAATATGTTCACTTGAATCTTTATGTGATCTCACATTAATAAGACCTGTGATTCTATATTAGCTATTAATAAAAAAAAACATCTTTACATATGAAGAAAGCACACATATTCATCCCTGAGTTGAATAATTCACTGCTCATTAGTTTATACATTAAATGATTAAGATATAGATCCATCCTTCATTAAGGTCTTATCACAGGAGCCTTGCAGGATGAGTCGTGATTGTTATACTAATCACAGAAACAATTGGACATGCAGTACATGAAGGTAAAATTACCTGAGAACGTCAACGTCAACAACCATCAGCTTTGTATTAGTCCACTCAGGTCGAAATCTTCTGAAGAGGCTTAAGAAATCAGGCTAATATACAGAAGCTTTCACAATCCACAAGGATTATTTTTAGTTCAGGAGCAGCTTTTCAAGCAGTTTCCATGACGCTTGAGATTTTTACAGTTGTCATTTGACCACAATAAGTCAATCACAGAGCCGTGGAGCAAAAACACATGTTTTTTTCCTCACACTGGTAAAGGTCAGGATGGTTTTATGACATCTTCTGTCGACGAGTTGTTTATTGAAGTTAAGGTTTATTTATGCCTTTCCTGGGATTTGATCAGACTTGCAACGATTCCACGCCAACCTGAGCAGCACAATGTGAACACACAATGATCACTCAGTCGTGTTTATTAAAACGTTTCAACCAAATGTTCATACATTTGTAGCAAAATAAATGTCACTCATTGTTTTTTAAGTGTGTGTATGTGTGTGTGTATTACTAATTGTATTTATGTGTGGTTTGTCCCTGTGATAACTTCCTGTTTACATATCTGATCAAATGCCAAAAAAAAATTGTCAAAGCACATTAGCTCAACCCACACACACACACAGATAGATCAGAGATCATTATGAGGGCTATCATGTGTCCAACTTGAAGACCACCGTACCGGAGCAGTGAGCATGCCTGAGCATGCTGCCTATGTAATTATTTGAAAAGAACGTGCATATACGCCTGATTGGTTGAACACTATGTCCGTGCTGACCACTGAGCGCTAACAGCCCCAGCAGTTGGTGGGATTGGCGTCACACTGAGTCAGAACAGACACTGGTTACACAGCGCAGATGTAAACAAAAACAGAGAAAATGGGCATTACAGGCTGAGTGTGTGTGTGTGTGTGTGTGTGCATGTGTGTGATGTGGGCATGCATATGATTTTCTGTGGCTCATCTTGTGTTATGAAATCCGGCTTGATCTTGACCTGCAGAGATATTCTCTCACGCAAGACTTGAATGTGAAAACTTAAAAGGTAGTGTCATAATTAATACCAGGATCAATCAAGAAAATCATTCAAACTCTTCGTATTAAAAATGCCTGTTGGATACAGAGAGTAATGAGTAAGCTTTTAGTGGGATTAGTCATGATAAGGTGTGCTTGAATGCGTGATGAATCTGTGATGCAGCCCTGATGCAGACCTGCTATCAGCTGATGCGCTGTTAGAGGGAAAGCATTTTGAAATTTAGATTCATGCATAGATTTCTTTAAACAAACTGCAAAAAAGGAGTCCTGAGTCATAGCTTAATGCAATTCTACACACAGGCTAGGTATTTTTGATGTTTCATACACCAGCTGCAGAGTTTATGTAATACTTTTTGAGGTGTAACCGCCTGGCGGGTGGTTCAACTGATGTTATTAGTTTTTTGTGTTAAAGGTGTGTGTACGTGTGTGTGTGTGTGTGTGTGTGTGTAAGGTGAAATTAAATATATCAATCCCTGCCAAAGACTTGCCACCTCTCTCTCTCTCTTTCCTTTCTTCCCCCCCTCCCTCTCCTTTTTGGCTCTGCGTGAAGCTATTAGAGTTACGTAAACGGTGCTGCAAAGGGCAGCAGCTCACTGACGTCTAAGGTTAAGCATTTATAAGATCACTCAGTGGTAGTCACATTTACCAACTACACTGCACGGTGAAGTAGCACAGGTTTGGAATTGACCATTACCCCTGATACAAGTCCGCAGTCTGCCTCATGGAAACAGTGAAGCACATACGGCCAATTTTCCGAAGGTGCTTTTCACTGAGCTCCTTTGTCTGCCGGCTCACAAGGAAACAAATCGTCTTATGTTGCATCTATAACATACAGCTCAGAATAACAGGCTGGATATCGTCTTAAGACTTTCCTGTTTGTCACTGAAGTGGTCGTATTTGACCCCTTTTGTAAATATTTGTTATCACCACTTCCGCAGATGCAAGTCGGCGGAAACTGAGGCCTAATTAGAATCTTTCCAATGAATCACAGTGGACCTTTTCTTCAGATATCATAATATTCAAATTTATGTTTTTTATTAATCAATAATTTTTGAAATCATTTTATACGTTGAGCTGTACATATAGTGACCAATTGTGATGGGAATGAAGGCTCTTTGAAGGGAACCAGATCGTATAGAGGGCAGGGGTTTTCTATGTTTGTCTGTGAAATAATTGCTGGGATGATAATAATAGGGTCAGACTTGGATCAGTTTCAGACTTAGACATCCCACCACTGTGATTTATTTTCACACATTTTACATTATGCCTGATATCAAAAACTTAAATAATGTAAAAACAGCAAACACACTGAAGTATGTTTCCAGACCAATATACCAAAGTCTCACCATGCTTGACTCCTAGTGTTTTTACCATAGCGAGATGTTTCTGGATCGAATTTAACATATGTGTTATAGTCATATCCTATTACTCTGTCTTGATTCTGAACACAAAAATGGTAATCAGGGGATTTTTACATTATTTTTCATTTTGTTCTTTTTCCTCCCACACCTTGATTTGAGGAGGTTTTTGAAGTTACATCCTTTTTAAATTATGTTTCATTATGACTGGATGAAAAGAAATTAAAACCTTTTTCATCTGAGATATTGATCTGTTTTTCTCTTGGTTGTCTTAAAATACTTAAAAGTACTCTACCTGGATTTGTTAGTGTTCACAAATAAATCCCCTAATTTTGGCAGGGCTGATATTTTGAAACTCCAGGTCCAATATTCACTGTCCTTTTAGTTCTGTTTTAGTCTCTAATAACTCAGTTTATCAGATTGCAGATATACAGTAAAGCTCCACAGAGCAGATGGAAGGGTTAAACAGTGCAGGGGCTTCACCTGTCTATAGGGTCGTTTCAAGAAGCGAGCATGTTTATTGATCTGATTGACCTCCCTCTGTAAGGTGAGTTCAGGTCTCCAGGTCTACATAATCTGATGTGTTTGTCTGTGTGTTCACCGCTCTTCAGTCCATTAGGGAAATAACCACCTGTTCAGAAGAATCCCAGTTCAGACGGGTCAGACGAGGAGAACCCTCTGAACCACCGTCTGCTCGGTGTATGTGAGGTGATCGAGCTAATCATTTCCGATAACTCTCTGAGAGAAGCTGGAAATCTCAAAATACCATCGCAGCTAAGCTAGTCTGTCCAAGAGTCATCATCTCTCAAAATGCTAAAATTACATTGACAGATGGAACAAGATGATTTTCTGGTTCTGTCTCCCTCAGAGTGAGATGAAATTGAAGCTCCCTCTAAAACAGATCGGGAACTTCAAATTCTAAAAACAAAGGTGTCACTCTACTTGGTGCCATATAGTCATACAGATGTTTTGCTTCACATATTCACACCCTCATGTTGTGCGTCACACTGAGAGCCCGACATCAATTTGCATGTTACAGATAGTAACGCAGTTGACAGATTGCAAGTCTATCAAAACATACAGGTGCTCAGCAAACTGAGGCCTTGACTCTGATTGGCTCTGAAACCCGAAGCCTTTGTATTGGAAACGGCAGGTTCGTGCTTCATTCATCGGGTCCTCTGCGAGATGGCCCGGCCTGACACGCAACGGCCTCGAGTCTCACGCCATGTAAACACAGACTGACCCCTCCTTCCCTCCACATACAAGATGAGGTGGCCTCCACTGTGCCAGGAGGATTGAGTTCATCCAGCGTTATACCTCCAGAGTGGCAGATTTTTATCTCACAGAACTGAACTGTCGTGATTCTGCAAAGAGGAAACTGACTTGACCTCTTTGAATGTTCTTCTCAGAATTCTTGTTGTTCCTATAAACACAGCCAACTAGATATTATTACATAAACTTTTGTCAAAATATGTAGTAAAGCTTGTTGTGGCTTTATTATATATTTTGTGAATCCATCCACAGCTTACCTAGTGTTCATACCAAGGACGAACACATATTGTTCATGTTACTGAAAAGTCCTCAGGAAGCACAAACTTCCTTCAAGGCTGCACAGCCTCTAAGATTCAAGAAAAGAGAAGTAGAAAGAACCATGCCAGCTCGACCATTAGTCATGGCAGCATGTACTGTGTGTTTCTGACATAAGTGGGATCCACACCTGTGCTGAATCAGGTGAAGTCAAGATTTTTTGCCAGCGCACACACTTGAATAGTAGGAAGTGCAGCAGCTACTTTGTGGCCATGTGAAAATAGAAATGTTTATCTGCATCTAATTCTCAATCTGCATCATAATTCACTAAGATATTTTTGAAGGATTACAAAATCCTTTCTAGACGTTTTTTAAAATGACATGCAAAAAGGTGCATCAGTGACTTTACACCCATTTAAATTCCTAATGTTTCTCTAGGAAATACCTTTCAATTTTGCAGGATCACTTGGAGGTCCTTTGTACATACGTCACCAAATCAGTTTTGAAATGCATAAATGGGTTTTTTGCCAAATATGCCTGCAGGAAATGTGTAACCATTAAACAGAAAACGCAATTTTTTAAATCCCTTTTTCAAATCTAACCAAAAATGTTTTGCATGAAATCTCAGATAAATTTTGTGAGCATCTAAGTTTTTGCAATCTCACAGTCACATGACCAGTCGGACATTTTGGTCCATATCGCCTCTGTGACGTGGACCAACAACAGCTCCAGAAGCCTAAAGCCATGCAAGTCACACTCACAGTCACAGACGCACACTGCATGCACACGTATGCAAGCACTTATACGCACATGCACATATGCTCTCTGTAAATAACATTTCACACTCGCTGATTAAGTGGTGAGCATGTTTCGCGCACATGGCTGTTCATGTGTGACGTGCCATCACAACGAGAAAATGTTACTGCTCTGTCTGCCACCAGATTTATACCATGTTTGCTTTAATCAGCATATTTTTAATGTTTCATTCATGAAATTACAAAGTTACACAACCAGACCTTATAAACTAATCTCAGTAGCTCCTGTCTCTTCTCCTCAGTCTAACTCTGCTGCGTCCTCAACCTTTATGGATAATACTAAGGAGGCAAGCCGTGCTCCGATTTGATCCTTTTTTATTACAGCAGTGGTTCCTTCACAATAAAACACGGCTTTGTTGTGCCTGAAAACAGAAACACAATCACTTCATCATATCAAAAAAACAACAAAAATCATTTTGTTCTCACATCAGCCGTGAAGCAGCGTGTCCTCACATTGGGCCACCATGCCTTTTTTCCCTCATTTTTTTTCTGTCCTCTGTTCTAATTGACGAAGGCAAACACGGCTGAGAAGGAAATGAGTCTAATGTGGATGATTGGCCGTGGTCTGAGTGGGCTGCAGCTGGTGTGTTTGCTCGGCTTGAGGGCCACGTTGCCAGGACAGTGCGTGTGTCGAGGTCCAGCCGTGGAACCGAACAGGCTGCAAACACGATTCAAAACTGAAGACTACAGAGTCGAGACGCACACAGACAAAGAGACTGCGCCTAAGAGACACATATGCTGTACTGTATGTTTGTGTTTTCGAGGACTGACCCCGAGCTGCTTCTCAGGTGAGCGGGCCAGGGCCTGCGTATTCGTCATTGAGGTTCAGCAGAGCAAAAATGTTGATGTTTCTCTTCCTCTGACCGAACAAATAAACAATAGATACACTATCGGATGCTTTTACCATGACCTAGTCATGTCAGTCAGCTGCTTCTAAGAAACAGAATGATTTGTCAAATATCCATTAGACCCTGAAAACCATGCTGTTGAATAAGCTGCATTTTTATGAAGCTGATTTCTGGGTATTTTTTAAGTGCACTGTTCATTGTTAAACCTCAATGTGACAGATATAGAGTCTCCTTAAATCTTAATCAATGCATAAAGAAAAACCCTCAATTGCCTTATTTACAATCACTAGTATCATAAATATAAGCTGCAGCTGACGATTATTTTCAAAATCAATTAACACGCTGATTATTTTCACCATTAATCATTTAGTCTATAAAACGTCAAAGTCTTGTGAAAAGCATCAATCACAATTTCTCCAAAGTGGCATCTTCAAAAACATTCATTTACTATCATAAATGTCAATAAAACATCATATCCTCACTTTTAAGAAGCTGGAACCAGAAAATGTTTCATTTTTGCTTGAGGAATTATTTAATTAGCAAAAAAGTTGGCAAGGAGTTTTCTTTCTGTCAACTAATAGATAGATTGTTGCAGCTCTAAGATACAGTACTAAAATAGCTCATTAAAACTCTTGACAACAGCTAATTTAAAATGCACAGACGTTCAGTGAGTAAGGAGCTGTTTCCCACATAGGTGAGAATATAGTTGACAGTCCCTCCATCATGTTTTTGTGCTGGCAGTGTTATGGCCTTGCCGTGCCGATCGAGCCATTCTGCACGTGTCCTGTTATAGAGGACGCTTCGCTGGGAACACACTGGCTTAATTACCGACCAATAGTCAAGGGCGTAGCAGTGGTCCACTCCACCCTGGTTACACAAACCTGTAGCTCAGGCCTTGAACAACCAGGCTTAAGTAGACCTATCTGGTTTCATCCCCAATGGCCCACAGAGAGATAAAAAAGGTCATCGGTGTTGGCAAAGTTTAACATGAAATCAAGGTAAATACCAAGACGTTGAGATTGTTTTCTTAGACCTGGATATCATGAAAAACATATATTTGTTTCAAGCATAGTAGAGTAGAGGGAAGGAGATGAGCTGGTACAGGGGGAGCAGTGAATAATTTAAGCGTGAACTATCTGAACCTTGCTGACAGCTGTGATGTTTTAACCTAATCCAGTGATGATGCAGATTTGTAAACTCGGAGAATCTTGACACACTTGCAGCAATCGAGCACCAAATGTTGTCTAAATCAATAATGTATGTAACGTGTGCAAAGTTACAAAATCACACAATAGATATTATAGTGGCACTTGAGTAACACATGAATCACAAGACTTTCTCTTTTAGGAGTAATTTTCTCTCTCCACACTGATCCGCAGGTGAGACGAGAAGTAAAAGGTGATAAGTGGTTAAGGTGGCAAAGTGGGTGAGCAGCGTTTGAGTCACAAACAGCGGGCTCTATCTTTAGGCTGTCTGTGGGGTGGCTACTTCAATTAACACATATGAGAAAGTCAATACAAATTGGATTGGATGGCTTCCAGGCACCGTTTAGCCTCCAGCCAGCTGTTCTTCACTTGTAGAGGGTTTTTTTTTTTTGTCTCACTGTAGCTTCAATTCATGATGATGACACGACTGTTTTCTTCTGTCCTCTTAGCTGGATAATGCTTCAGTTCTTACAGCACATGACAGCTGTTTATGTTGTTTTATAGTTTTCATGCTGCCCTTTTTGGAAATCACTCTTGAAAAATAGATTTTACCTTAATAAAGGAAAATATAATTTACTTGCCTGTTACATTCTGTGAGACTCTCAGCTACTGTTGATGAGGTGTGTGACAAACAGTGCCATAGCAAGAGTAACAGTATGAAGTCAAAGATATTAAAACACAAATCTTTATTTGTATAGCATCTTTCATGCAGTTCAGAGCATTTGAAAGTGCCCCCCCCCCCCCCCCCC
>JBBMOC010000092.1:138245-247697 GCA_037975185.1 Centropyge bicolor | reverse complement strand
CACACACACACACACCCCCACCCCCATATTCCAGCTGCTAGTTGCTGGTGATGGCAGAAACAGATGAGGCAGTTTGACTCTAGCAAAATGTGCAAAAAATGAAAAAAGAAAAAATGAAAGGCTGCTCAGGTTCATGCATATATGAGGTTAATGTGAAATGCATTTGTCTAATGTACTAAAACTCTTTGGTTTAATATGATGCACAAAGCAATTTTCAGACTGGAAACATCAACATTATTTGCACCATAATTGGCATTGTTCTTTGCAGGGACAGTTCATTTGTGACTATTACGCATGAAAACATTGAGGGAATTGACAAGCCCCCTTTCCTTCCCCGTCTTGTGGATGAAGGCTGGACAGATCTGACGCACACAAACAGCCATAGTAACATTATAATTTCGGGTCTTCGCTCCAGCTCCCCAAGCCGGAGCGTGACGCATGACGCACAGGGGAGGGAGGCGCGGCGAGCATCCCCCATAAATGCTCAGCCTGCTCCTTCTCTGGCTGCAGCTGCAGGTCAGACCTCCTCTGACAAACACCGGCAAAAGGATTTACTCAAAAACCCTTCTGCAAGCATGATCAAGAAAATGTCCCCGTCCGAGAGCGAGTTCGACATCCCGGCCAAGAACTGCCACAGGATGGTGATCCTGGGCTCCACCAAAGTTGGGAAGACGGCCATCATCTCTCGGTTTCTGAACGAGAGGTTTGACGACCAGTACACCCCGACTATTGAGGACTTTCATAGGAAATTCTACAGCATCAGGGGAGATGTTTATCAACTGGACATTTTGGACACATCTGGAAACCACCCCTTCCCTGCAATGAGGAGACTTTCAATTCTAACTGGTGAGTTTTAAAACACTTTGCAAACTCATATATTTTATTGTTTTTGTGCAAAGATCGTTAAAAGATGATCTGACACTGAACCTCTCTCCTCTTCTTCTTCCCCAGGTGATGTCTTCATCCTGGTGTTCAGCCTGGACAACAGAGACTCCTTCCAGGAGGTGCAGCGGCTCAAGCGTCAGATTTACGAGACCAAGTCCTGCCTGAGAAACAAGACGAAGGAGAACGTGGACGTCCCGCTGGTCATCTGCGGGAACAAGTGCGACAGAGACTTTTACCGGGAGGTGCAGGAGGAGGAGATCGAGCAGCTGGTCGGCGCGGACGAGCACTGCGCCTACTTCGAGATCTCCGCAAAGAAGAACACCAACGTGGACCAGATGTTCCACGCGCTCTTCGCCATGGCCAAGCTGCCCAACGAGATGAGCCCGGACAGGCACTGCAAGGTGTCCCTGCAGTACTGCGAGCTGCTGCACAGAAAGTCCTTCAGGAGCAAGAAGTGCAAAGACGGGAACGCGTACGGGATCGTGGCGCCGTTTGCGCGGAGACCCAGCGTGCACAGTGACTTAATGTACATAAAGGAGAAAGCCGTGGGAGGCAGCCAGACCAAAGAGAAAGGCTGCATCATATGCTGACACTTTTTCTTTCTTTTTTTTTGCATAAGACTGTGAAACTTTGCAGAGCTGAGGAGGAGACCAGCTGCTCTGCGCACTGACTACAACTGAGACACATGGGGCAGGTGGCTCAGCTCCTTTGGTCCCCACGTACTGATGCAGCTGTAAGATCTGCCTTCACATTATGTTGCCAAGAAAGGCACATGAAGAAAAAAAAAACATGTTTACACTTAGTTTTTTGTTATTTTCAAACTCATTGGTACTTGAATGTTTGTTGCATTATGAACAAAATTGATCCTGAATGTGTATTTATTATGTCCACGTCAACTTTTGGATAAAAGAGAAAATAAAACCACTTGTTACTTTCATAATCTTGTCTCCTCTCTCCTTTCAAGCAAAACACTGCAATGTTACATTAAGCACAGCACAGAGGGTAAATGACCAGTTTCCCTCCATCTACACAAACCCATAGCTCAAGCTCTGAACAATTAGGCTTAATAAACTTCCCCCCGACAGAGATTAAAAAGGTCATCAATGCTTTTACATGAAATCAAGGTAAATACCAAGACATCTATGTTTTTCTAAGACCTGTTGTTGAATATAGTCTACTAAAATGTCTCTTTTGTTAAAGCACATTATACTATCTTTCAAACGCATGCAGATGTTCAACATGCTGAACTGAGGGCCCTCTAGGGACCGAAACTTGCTCCCTACAGCAATTTCAATGTAACCGTGCACAATTTCAGCTTTTTCTGCCGCCAACTATTAAATGCAGATGCGTGTATTCCACAGTTAAATCACTGGAATAAAAGTCATCTTCAAGTCTAAAAGCAACAAAGAGAATGACTGATCACTTTGCATACTGATAGTAGTTCCAATCAAAATTCTTAATGAATGATGAATACTACAGGTTTAAATTAATGTACCACTAGAAGGCTACATTAAAAAGGCTTTGAACCAATGCTTAATCAATTCATTTTATTGCAAAATATGGATAAAGCAATATATAACAGCATAAGAAAAAGAAACCCTGAAAAACTACATTGAATACAAATACTAGTCTACATAACTAAGTTTGACATAAAAAAGAAGGACAAAAACACACTGACATCTCGGATGGTGATGCAACTGGAAAAATAAGTCCTTGGTCATATAAACGTCCATCCCGTACTCTTGAATTGATCTCTTCCATAGGTGAGGATGAAAAGTCCATCCTGCACCTACACTGTCTGTTAGCTTCCCCCTGTCTGTGCAGTGATTCAGTCTAGTGTCTCAGGAAGCTTTGGGCACGTCAAACATGCACAGACTTTTGTATTTCTGCAGCAGCTGGTTCTTGGTGCGGACCTGCTCCCGCAGCGTGGCCAGCTGCTGCTGCTGTTCCGACGGACTGCTTTCTATCCCGGGCATGTTGGAGATCTGCTCCCGAGCCTCCTGGATCTTCGCTTTCAGCTTGGCCAGCTCTTGGTGGACATCCTGGCTGTCCTTGTCCATGCTTAAAGAGAGTGAGGTGAACAAAGTAAAATGTCATTTCCATAATGTTATGCTATTTTGGACATTTTCCATTTTGAGTTAGCCTAGCTATAACGTTAGCATTAGCTAACAACAACCTTAGCAACTCCAAACAAAACGATTGTTTACAACAAATAAAGTGGTGTACACAGCGCTGTGAATAGACCCGAAACACACATGAACTTGTTGGCAATCTTACCATTTTATGATATCATGAACTAAAGGTAGTAACGAGCAATCGTCGCCCTCTTTCTCAAGCTTTGGTTGAGACGCCGCCATCGCGTTTCCTACTCCGCGGCGCAGACTGTTTACGTCATACGTTCCCCGTTGACGTCACTCGATACAAGTTTGATGGATTTTTTAAGGAAACTGAAAAGTGACGAAAGTTCATTTCGCGCAAACGTTTATTATAGGCTTCATGAACTGTTTCAAAATGTATTCAAAAATTGAACCATCCCAAATTCCTTTATGCATCAGGGTGCGAAATTAACTTTAAAATGTTTAACATCTACCAGCCGTTATCACTCAACAGCAGCCTATCACAAACACTTACTTTCACATTTTACCAGAATGTTCTTAGATGGCTGTTGCTAATTTCACAACCATGCATACGTAAATATTTTAACAAATAAAGCAGATTCAATATTTTAGTAAGTTATTCCTTATGTATTGAGTGAGGGTTTTTTTTTTTTCCAATTTTAATTATCTTTATGTAAAACTGTGTCCAAATGTGATCCAGGAGGTTGTCAGATGCGCTAAACTTAGAGGATTTCACTCTTATTTCACATGTTTGCTCTCCTTTGCTCACACTATAGAATTCACAAGTCACATCTAAACATTCATGTGGGGAACTGGAATACAAATGTAATTTGTTAAAATATGAAATATAGAAATATATTCTGGAAAAGCCTAAAATCTATTTCTAGGTTTTAGCTATCCTGCTGTTTATTTAAGACTGCTGCCCAAATCAATTCTCTTTTCAATGACGCCGTTCACTGCCTGTATTTCCTGAAATAGGCCACAGACAATCTCCTAATAGACAGAACAAACTAATCTGACCTGTGATGGCCTATAATAAACACGTCACATGCAACTACCTAGCAACTTTTAAAAACCTATACCTATACTGATATTCAGCCTCAATTGTGACATCACACCACACATGGTTTGGATGTCAAGCGAAATGTGACAGTCCGTGTAATCATTAGTGTGCACGTCAGGCACAAATATGGTCTAATGCAATTTTTTTTTTGTTAGTTAGTTAGACTTTATTGTCCCTGAGCAGAAATTCTTTTTACAGCACTAAAATTAACATTACACTTTACACACATCATCACACGACTATGACAGACAGAAATACAGGAAGCAAAAGTCACTGTACCTCAAGGATCTTTACCTACACCCAGAGGGCAGCACAGTGAAGTGGTCAGCTATGATTAAGTGGCTGTGTGATGCCCTGTGCTAATGTATTTGCAATGCTTGTGATGAACTTGAGGCTGAATGTTAGGAGACCTATTATCTTAGCAGCAGTGTTATGTGTATGAGTGTGACCTGATTTGTGACAGAGAGCACGTTGAAGAAAGAAGTAGAGCAGGATGGATTGATCAATACGTTGGTACAACAGCAGGAGGAGACGGGGGCAACACAGAGTGGTTTGAGTTTACAGATGGCTGATAGTCTTTGATATCTTTTGTATGTCGGTCGAAGCTGAGTTTATTGTCCAGAGTCTGAGATATTTAAAGCCTTGTTACTGATGAGGACGGGGTGCTGAATTCATGGGGTAGCTATCACTGTTTCTTTTGTTTTCCTGACATTGAGATGAAGGTGGTTACATTCACACAACTGTGTAAGATGTGCAGCTGTGTTGTGATGGTCCAGAAGAGCAAGATTGTCAGGGTCGTCAGTTACTAAGGTTTGTGGTGGTGGATGAGGAACTGGCTCGGCCATTAGTGCACATCATTTATAAAAATGTGCTCATCACAAAACCCTGAGGTGCTCCACTGTTCATAGTGATTGCAGTTGATGTTTCCCTGAAGAGCTTGCTGCCTGTCACTGAGGAAATTGTGTAGGAAATGGATCAGATGGGGGGAGTCTTGAGTTGTAGCTTTTGAATTATCGGGTGCCTGAGTCATACTTGTCTAGATCAGTTGTATCCAGGTCATGCATTTGTATCTGGGTATCCCTCTTTCTTGCCTGCACACATGGCCGCTTTGTGAAATTGGATTAATGATACAGGATGCAAGAGTAAATCTAACACAATATGTACAGGGGCAGGCATCACTTGTGCTTCCGGTGTGCTGTATTTCTGAGCAACAGCCGACTGCCTCTCAAAAGCAGCTGCTAACGCGACCGAAAGCATTCTGTCTTTGCAACACAATACAAATAGACACGAGATACACGCAGCTACACTGTGGCTCTGCAAATAAAAAAAAACCTTTTCTCCCCCTTCGTTGACCCATATTCCTGTGATATCAGGGCCTCAATCACCCACAGGTCTGCATCCTCTTAGTGTCAGTCGTAAGCCTCATTAGCCCAGCAACTTAAATGATGTCGCAACAGGCTCACTTAGTGTTTGACTGCTGATAAGTCCGAGTGAGTTAATATTGGTAATGGCCGCGTGTAGTGTTTATTGAGTTGCTTATCGTCTGCCTGCAAAAGGAGGGACACCCATGATGAACAGTATGGCAGCATCACAGATCACATACTGTGCTTATGATGTGGTTAATTCTGAAAGCATGAGACATGTTTTGTCTTTTAAAAACACAAAACCAAGCACAGTAGTAGTGTGATGCTGGTTTCTGCTGTGCCTTTTGAAATGATCTATAGATTTTTTTTTTCTCCTGATCTTCTAAACCTCGCTGACCTACTATATATTTTTAGTGCTATATGTTTGCATCAAAGCAAAGATTCAGCAGCTAATCCCCGCTGGCCCACACACACATATTACCCACACCTGGTAAACACTGCAGGGACAAGTTCTCATTAGCAGTCACAGCGGAGAGACCACTGCCGTGACACAGCCGGTGAAGACCTAATTAAGAGTAGCTTTAGTGAGACTTCATTTAGATGTGAGGCCTATTGAACGTTTTCCTTTGGTCACACCTCCCACTGAGTGGTAGCGTTGATGATCTTACAAGACGTTAATTTCTCCAGGACGACCTTGAGCGTCGCATACTGTTGAAACTTACTATATATGTGACCCAGATTTGAGTTTATGGGGCATTATGCAGTCTGAGTGTTTTACCATTTGGGTCATGGGGGAAAGCTCTGACACTTCACATTTATGAGTTGAGAAAAGTGGGCCATTTCATGACCCAGCAGTGTCATCCCACACCAACGATTGAACACGATCGACTTGAATAACAGACACATTGCTACTGTAATTGGAATCATATTAGAACGTAACAGCTGTGTCACAGAGTAAAATGACATGTGGGACAATAGTAAAGGTAGTAACACTTCCTGTCTGTGTAAGATAAGTATCACATTAGTATGTGTGCACAAGACTTTGTTTCTTTGTGACTTTTGTTTCATCCTGATTCTTTGACCCATTTCCATCTGGGGAATCGACCACAAGACAGGAAGGAGCTTGTTAACTCACTGTCATGTTGGTCGCTATCATTGATATCTCTTTGATTGATTCACTGTGTGTCTTCTCATCAATCCTTTCAAAGGAAACTAATTAGCCAGTAAACTATTACATGAATAAAGAAAAGAGAACAACACTAAATTCTCTTTTTGCCAAAATAAAGAAGTAAATGTGATGCTGTTAATCTTCTTATCAGATTTGCATCAACTATCAGGATTACAGGCATTTAAAAGAATCATATTCAGACCAAAAATAAATATATTGATTATGTGCTCATGTGGGTTTTTGTTTGAATATAAACCTGCTATTTCAATAATCGGAGTACCTCCATCCTTACTTCCATCAAACCTGTGAAATTAGTTTCTAGTCTTCATAATATATAAATTAAAAGAAAAACATTTTTAAAGTACTTTCAAAGAAGAATAAGATTGAATTTCTTTTTTGCCTTGAAGATGATAACCGGTAATGTGACAAATGCAAAATGACCAATGACTCTACTTTAATAAAAGTTTACAAAGTCTTGGCATATATAGACAAATGTTCACATCCAAACGTAAATGCTGTCCTATATATTTTATGTTTCCTAAACTTTCCTCAGTGTAGTTCATCAGACAAACATTGTGAGACCTGTGTGGCGCCTGCACACACTCTGCAGATTATTCTAACTATTAAAGTTGCAGTTATTCCATAGAGAGAGAAGTTCTTGAAATGGAAAATTTAGATTCAGGCAACACAAGCCATCTATTCACAGTCGCTGCAGTTCTCACATCCTTCCCTCATCTCGGCAATTATAGATGGAGGAAGGCAGAAAATTATTTTTCCTTGTAGAGGAAGTTTAATTTGTGCCTTTATGCTCTATGAGATATGTAATATTTATCCACCTCAGTGTCTATTTTTTATTTATTTCTTCTACATATTGCCATGGTAAGCTATTCAGAAAATTGTGCACTAGTATCCTTTATTGCAAATCCATGTCTGAATTGATTCTCTAGTTTTTAAGAAAGCGCAGATTTACGCAAAAAGCTCACATGTTGTTCTGACTTATTCTTCTGGAGAAATTAGTTGCATCCTTCTATGCTTCCAACGTATTTCAATGAAAAACTCGATCGATGAAACATGTTTTTTTAAAGAACACTTAACACAAGACGATGGCCTTTAAGGAGTGAGAAAGGCCGAAGGTCCAGGCCTTAGTATAAATTCTGGCTCTGAACATAAATTCTCATGTATGAACTCCAGCAATGAAACAACAACACTGCTGGGAAAAATGTCATGTGCCATTCAGAGTAAACATCTGCTCTATGACTGACTTGGGAGTTCTGGATAACTTTTAGGCCTGGGTGACTTCAGACCACTTCCAGCCGAGCTCCAGCATAGCACTCCTCAAGTGGCTTGAATCGCCTCACCCAGCCTCTGTGATGACGCGAGGGCTGCTGACAGCTCACAATAGACATGTCACCTCCCAGTTCCTCTGGCGGAGAGCTGGCAGGATGCAGATCTCCCATCCGCTGCTCTGTGGTCTAATCTTAGCCTGTTTCTCCAATACTAAGCTGGACTGTTTTCCCATCTTTTCCTGGGTCTAGAGAAATCTCTTGGAAGGTCACTTTCCCAAACCGTCTTTGTGAGTAAAAGAAAGTAATCAGCTACTAGGAATCAATGATTACTTCCTGGTCATGTATATTTGGAGTAATTTGGTCATGAATCAGATGCATGTGGGGAATGAACCTTGAGTCACCTCAAGTTGACCTGCATATTGCACGGGCAGTGATTTACATCCTCTTACTTCCACCTACATTTCACCTATCTGTTCAGTGAGTTCAGGCACAGTTTCACACAGCAATGTTGTCTCTTTTGTCCTCTTTTTTTTCAAAAGCTGAATAAAGCGCTGCCCTTGTATCCAAAACCACATTAAATCAACAAATTAAATAACCTGTGCAAAACTGAATGATTGCATGTACTTCACTTTACTCAGAACTGGCTCTGACTCTATTAGATAATTACCATCGAACTGGCTCCAGATTTCCTAGAAAGCTGAAGCGCAGTTCCGTGGAGCCTTTGTAATGTCCTGGTTTTTAGCAAGTCTATGTAATAAAATGTCATAATTGCATTGCAGCAGAGTCTGCTCTCAGTCACGATGTAAAAATCTGGGTGTTTTGAGTAATAAGCTGCAGTTTGAGTGCTGATTTGCTCATCAAGACTATATTTCTGTTCTCTGTTGTTGTGCAGCAGCTTTATAGCAGAAGAACCCGTGGTATTTTGACATTTTAAAATGTAAACTAAAGCTATTTCAGTTCCTTTCATTGCTTTGATGCCTCTCATGTGAATTCCCAGTAAGTGACCAGTCCGACCCAGATGTTCTTCAGCAGTAACTGCAGCAGCTGGATTCTTATGAGGCATTATGACACATACACACTCACAGCAATTCAGGAAAATATATTTACAAATTCACACACATATTAGGATGAACTGCTTTCACGTCATTTTGTAGCCTGATGACTGCAGCTCACTGGAGTCTGTGAAGTAGGCTGCAGTTTCAAAATAAAAGCGCCAAGCTGGTAAAATTAGTTTACCAGGGGGCTCTGGAGCATGCAACCAATCAAAAGCAACCAGAAACAAGAGCCGACTGTGAAACTCTGTAGTACACTGGATTTTCAAAATAAAAGCCCCAAAAGGTAACATGCGCTTAAAATAGTCTGAGGCAGACATCTGAAGACTTTAGCTGATTTACCCTTATTCTAACTAAGACACTTGAACTCTGATACAGTTTTTACCCTCGGGTTTCATCTCTGTAGTTCAACCAACTACAATGTCAAATTCAAGCTTTCCAACCAATCCAACTATTTTCTCATCTCCGTAGTACTCCTCATGACAAGTAAACTCAACTTCAAATCAATGGAGTCTCCCTTTAAAACACACATATAGTTGTTTAAGCCCAACCATGTGACTCTATATTACTTTATACACGGTATCCTGCATGGATGCACGTCTTCTCACATGTACAGATGACAGAGACCTTGCCAGATGTAGTGGCTTGTTCAGTGTTGCCAGCACCAAGACTTCTTCGGCAGCTTGTTCATAGTTAAGCCAACAATAGAGTTTAGCTCCCAGCCATTTGTCAGGCAGTGTAGTCTAGCTCCAAGCTGTACATGAAACAATAGAGCTTTTCAAGGAGCACAGCTCCTGGCTGTCCATCCAGCAGCTCAGCATCAGCTTTTCAGCAGCCAGCAATCTCACTGTAATTTATACTTACATTGCATTCTTTTATTCATTTTGTTTCCTTATAGTCATAGTCCTAATCATTATTTTATCATTATTTCCCATCCAAACAGACCAAACACATACCCTGACTACCTTACTAGAAGCAGAATGCTCGGTGTTCATTTATTTACACAGAAAAATAAAAGAAATGAAAGTGGCCACAGAATAAAACTGTCTATGTAAGATAAGTGGCGAAGCTATACAACTCAAATATAAATGACAATATTAAGATTTAAAAATTCTATGAATTATAAATCATAAGGGATGGAGAAGAAAGGAAAATACAGGTAAGTGTCGGTATTATATAGTACAATGAATACTATCAGATTTTCCTCCAGAGAGCTTCAAATTTGAGCTGTTAAGATGTATAGACCTGCACTGCCCCCAAGTGAACAACCAAAGGAAGTAACACTTTTTTCAACAATTTTCAAGTGAGGTCAAATAGTCTTCTTCTTTTTTTTTTTCTTGAGACCAAAATTGGGTCAATAAATCATGCGAGCCAGACCCAGATACCTGGAAGTCAGCCTGTAGCTCAGAATATGTAATGGTGGTAATGAAGCTGTGATGAAGTAGAGATACACCTGTGAATAACATGACGAATGAACTTAGGCCAGCTGCTGGCTCTGGGCCATCTTCGTCGCAGACACAGATCTAGTGCATTAAGAATTTTTCCATCAACGGTGGTGGAATGTAATAACTACATTTACCCAAATATGGTGCTTCAGTACAATTTTGAGCTACTTGTACTTTGTTTGGGTAGCATCATTTTCTTATATTTCAGAGGCAAATATTGCTCGACTATATATTTTTTAAAGCTTTAGTCACTAGTTATTTGGCTGATGCAGATTATTAATACAAAATATAATCAGCAAATGTCTCATATTAATTTGGCCCATTACCACTACCTCAAACCCATCCAGTCCCACACTATAAAATTAATTACTATTATTCAACATTCCCACTTAACTACATAGTGAATTGGTCATAATGCGAACTACAACATTTTTTTATGAAAGCCCAGACAGCACCTCTATGCTCTAGTGTGTGACCCTTGTAGTTAAGTGTAGAATCTCCTGTCCTTCAAAATCCTTCGTTGTACATGTTAGTGGAATTGCTCATTTTAGTTAATTTCTTTTTTTCTTTTCTGAAAAATGCCAGTTACAAAACTCATTAGATGAGGAAAGTTCTTGCCAAATCTGAACTTGAGTTATTCAGGATTTGGATCATTGTAAACTCTTGATACAAGCTTGTTGATGCTTGTTGATCACATATACTCATGTAACCAAGCTGACTTTGAAGTTGAGTGTAGTATGCTTTATATCAGTGACAGCATACATACCACAACACCACTAGGTGGCAGGCTTTAATTGATGATGCAGAAAGGGCTGAACTTTTTCTTAGTCCGCCTTCAAACAACTACTGGGAATTCTGCTGATGTTCAAATTAAACTGTATAATTTTGAGCACTTTAGATGTCACATAATCATTTATATTTCAATCATGAAGTGACTCTGACTATTAAATACTCGCACATAAGAGACACAGGAAGCATCTGTCAAACATAAATATCAACAATGATTGACATAATGCAAGATGCAATAGAAAATTGGTTACTTTCTTTCAGTAAATTTGCACCATTGACAATAACATTGCTGTAAAATTTGCGATACGGGGAAATTTTGAATGTTCAGGCAACATCACCGATGCATCCCATGATTAAAATCCATAATTCACGAATACGGAAGACGCTGGTTTCAAAAACCAAGCGCACCCAGCGTGCTCTGAAAGCGACGTGGTGACGTCACGCCTTTGTGTTGACAAATCAGGATGCACGCTGGGCGGGCTTTGTGAAGCCGTGGCTGAGCGTTAGCAGGCTAACTGGAGAAAGAAAGCTAACTAATCGTGAGAGTGGAAGTGGAGCTAACGTTAAAGGAAAAGGCAACTGTCAAAACAGCAAGGGGAGCAGAAATTTTACTCAAGTGATAATTCTGTTAGTTGACTACATGAACAGATGTGTAGATAGTTAATCAAAGACCGTGTTTGTCAGATGCCCGAGGAGCATTTTGGATACTACATCGATTGTCCCATTTCCAAACGGAAACCATTTCTGGACAGACAGTTCGTGCTAGCTAGCTAGCTTAAGTGAATCATCCAGGAGACTTTTCATTGTCACCTATAAACCCAAACTGAATGTTTTGTCTGTCATGAGTCCGGCCGGGTGCTCCCATGTGAACGGTTATAAGGTGGATAATTGGAAACAAAATCTTCGAGTCATATACCAATGCTTTGTTTGGAGTGGTACTGCTGAGACGAGGAGACGCAAGGTAAAAACACAGGAACTGCAAACGTTAGCCTCAGAAAACAAAAGTGAAATAATTGTAATGTGGCACAGACAGACACAGAAGTGGAGTGCAAATGATGTCCCACATGAAGCACAATCACTGAACGGGTCGGACAAAATTAGGGTCTGAGTGAAACTGTACTCTTGCAGCAGTAATGTTAGTAGTACTAGTGTTAGCTAGCTAGGATATCACCGGTAAGTTAGCTAGCAAGACTGCTTGGTGAACTGCGGGGACTGGTTGCTTCTTTGCAGTCCTACCTGCAACATTTAATGTCTTATTATTATCTCATGCAGTGATAATTCAACCTGTTTGTCGTGAGTCAGTCGGCTAGCTTAGCCGAGCGTTTATCAGGAGCAGTTAGCTGGATGGCTAAACTTAGGTTGGAGGAGAGTTGTGGCTATGGGCTAACATTACCACACCAAATGGACCCATTGTGTCTCTCCACACTGGGTCGACAGATTAGCGGGGCTCTCTCAGGTCAGGGGTTTTCTTTCTTTTCTGCACGGATCAATCACTCACGAGTTTGGAGGCTGGGACATCAGCTGATTACTTTATTGCCCATTTCTACTTGGGCTCATCCCACACCTGCTCGGCCTACACAGCTCCGAATAGCTCTCCACAATGTGATCTCATCATTGGACTGTGTTGCAGTTTCTCCCACTTTCCCACTTTTTCCTCTTCCTCTTTTTTTGTAAGCTTGTTTTTGTGCCATTTTGTTCATTTTGCAAAAGCTTCAATTTCACTGTGGATTAGCAGTTTGTAGGTTGATTGACTGTTCTCAAGAAATCCAATGCTTCTCTTATATATGTCACACATTTTTATGTCGTTTTGATAAAATAGGTGCTTCAGAGTGATGCAGGATGGACAGAGCTGGTGAGTTGATGCTTATCCCCCCTCCTCATCTTCACTGACATACTGTAGTTAGTTCAGATGAATAAGAGCTGGCTTGCTTTCTCTCCTCTTGCTCACCTACCTTTTCATTTAATGGACTGAATATTAGATGTATGTAGAGGAAGGATTCAGCCCCATCCTTGGGTTTGCTGTGATACACTGATACAGTCAGGAAGATTATCAGGTGGGAGGGTGGACTGTGAGCTGAACAGCCAAAAGCATAGCTCAGTTACATTGCAGGCATGTCAAAGCAAATAACTGGTGCAAAATGGACGATGACCCTTTGTTTATACAGTGTTGTAGTGACATGCTTTGGTTTGTGCACAGCGTTCACATTGCCTTTATTAATGCTAATGACACCCTAAAGTGCATCAGGATTAAAAAGTACAAGTGGGCATCTCAGAATGTATGAGGCAGGCCTAACAGGTTATCAAACAGTGGAGTGGATGACACTGCAACAATTTTACCAGCATTTGACGAATGTTAATTGCGACAGTCTAGTTTCTTTCTCCTCCTCTGCCTGACAGGAATGCAATCAACAGGAGCTCAGTGAGTCTGTCGTGGAAATGAGATGAGGTGCTTTCTATTGCTCACGTCCAAGCTTTTCACAATCTGCTCAACCCCCTAGTTGAGCTGTTTTGCTCCCTCTCTTACTTTCGGGAGAACCATTTCTCTCTCAGTTTTGAAAGCCTCACTGTCTCAGCATCATCCCTGCAAACCTCACACTGCAACCCTCTGTGTCAACAGCAACCACCACTTTTCACCTAAGATTTGCGTCTGACAAAAACTCTTTATGTATCTTCGATGTTGAGAGAATCAGGGTGTATTTGAGGGGTATTGTGAAATTTCTTTCCCCTGTGTTTCTACTGCGCCCTTTATTTGGTGGCATGCTGCATGAATATCAGCCCTCCAGGTTTGAAGCCCACTAGCTTTTATAGTCGTCAAGGTTAGATGGCATTCAAATACTATTTTTTTTTTTTATTGAAACCATTTGGGTTTTGCTGTCGTGAGCAGGTTTCTATACACTTTAAAGCTGCAGTGTCAGACTTGATTGCATTGTATTTTTATGCTCCGTCCTCCATCAGTCCATGACATCTGTCAGTGCAGTTTTTTTTCCTTCCAAATGAGCACCACCTAGTTTCTCTCACATGCCACTGCGTCACAATACACCTGTGGCCTTGTAATCTTAAAGTCGTCTTACATAACTAGGCCTCGCTATGTTTCTGCCATTGAAAAATTGCTTTGTAATACTGGAAATTTTCTTTAGGAAGGTGAAATTTTAGATGTATAATTACTTTTACAGGTGTATTTCTGGCTGTAATGCCAGTGATATGAAAAGGGCAAGCATCAGTTTTTATGAATTTATATTAGAAATGCAGGTATGTATACATTTTTTTCAACTTTCCATACACTGAAAGATTGTGGCCAGAAAGTAGTTGTGCTGTTAATGAATGCAATTGTTGAGTCAGTTTTGCTCATGAGATCCATCCTTTTAGCTTTGTGTATGAACAGCTGTCTAACATCTGTTCAGGTGTGTGCCTAGTGGTTCTGCTCTGCCCATCTGGTCCCGGACACTGATCTTACAGGTGACTGATACAAAGAGAGAAAGGAGACAGCAGCGGCTCCTGAATGTAGTGTTCTCTCTGCTGCCTAATTGCACTCCAGGACGCCTGTATGGGAGTGAGAGTGTTGTGTCTCACACCCCCTTCACTGAGGCTCTTTACCACCTAACTAATCTGACATGCAGAGCAGGTGTAGTGCTGCTCCAGTGGTCCACAGGCAGTGCTTTCTCCTGAGGTGCAGCAGTCTTGGTTTTTTGTTCCACACGGAATTATGAGCTCGAAGACTAGGCACCTTTAACGTTACATCCTGGTATCTTGAAATTGTGGACACAAATCTTGCATTAGTCCCTGCTATGTCGAAATGTTTATTTGAATTGATGACCGTGACATTGAGGAGCACTCTGAATGTTAACGTGGTTCATAAAACAAAAGCTTATCACTGCACTGCCTGAGCATTTATTTATCTTAAAATACTACAATAGTGGCAAATACACTGCAAGCACTGTAATAAAAGAGGGACAGAGTTGAAAGACACTGCCATTCAGAGGGATAGAAGCGATGCATTTTGACTTGGTTTCATTAGCCAGCGCCTTTCATCCTGAATTGCTGTTTTTCACCTCCTCTTTTTTTCCCTCATTTCTTTTTTTTTTTCTTTCCTGTAGTCTGTCCTCAGCAGCCTCCCTGCAAGCTGTCATCCTCTCTACCTCAGGCTAAAATCAATTCCCAGGCAATGTGCAGGAACATTGGTGGAAAATCTGTCACCAGCTCTGCATGCACAATCTAAACCACCTGGGTAACAAATGGCAGAATGAACGCCACAGATAAGAGTTTGCAGGGATGACATCACTGCCCAGTGAGGCTCGGGACCTGCTGTCCTTTATTAGGAAACATTAAGATAATAATTCTTCTGGCATGTTAGGCCTAAATTAAATGCTCCATTAGCTTGAGATGAGCATGTAAATTTACAGTGTATGAGAGTGTGTACTCTGAAATCGGTGTTAGATAAATTATGGATTTAACTTGGTGATAAATTTGATATTTTAGCATGCTCCTTCAGGCCTTGAGTCTGATGTCATTTTGCGTAAATACGTCTTAATTGCCATATGTGCACAAGCGCTAACTATACCTAAATAATTTTATATGCTCCAGAGAGAAAACAATTAAATGCAAATTGAGCTGTGTTTTAAAGACGTCCCGCTAAGGGAGATGGCAAGAATAAGCAAGTATGTAAGGATTTTCTCTTTGATGTTAATGGACGTTAAATCAAGATTTCCTCTTTTGCTTCTCAGCTTCATTATATTCTGTTCTGGTCGAGGTGTGCTGCGTGTCAAGGGCTGTCAGTTAGTAGAAAGGTTTTGATTGGCCGTGCCATGTAGCCAGAGGGGCTACACCCACTGTCGGTTTGTGTCATGCAGCAAAATTCGGCTCAATTTCAGATTGCGGAGGAGGAACTATTTTTCTCACGTACTTCCCCTTCGATCTTCCCGGGCCTTTACTTTGACCCCCGCCTTTACTGCATCACGCGTGTGTATGTTTAGTTTATATTTACTGAGTGATCGCTTGAGTACGGCACGTGGAGCCTCAGTGTGCCTTTTGTCTGAACAGATTTCTTATGTTTCCTCTCTTAATTGAGATTCATGTTCCAGCAGATTGCCAAGTGCCATTTAAGCAGACTTGCACAGAAGGATGTCAGCTCAGCTCGGAGATAGAAACCTGCCATTGCATTTAATAGCTGAATTCATTCTTCTTGAGACGCAACTCCAGTCATATTTATAATTTATAGTTTGTGAATGGCAGTGGATGGTGGTGGAAGGGTGGTGTGAATATTCATGAAGGTTGTGGTTATTTCTTTTTTGTGTGCTTCTCCATCCAGCAGGATAGACTCTGTTTACTGTATTTATCTGTAAGAGAAGGTTCTGTGTGTCTACTAAAGGAATTTGCCGTGCCGTTAAACTGGAGCTGTTATCTTAGGTTGGGTGGATATTGGACAAGATGAAAGCAGGGTGGGTGGGGTTGGCAGAATTTTACAGCCGTAACTGCTTTGAAGAATTTGCTGTCACTTTGATTAAAGGGGTAAGGGTCGTGATTGGAGAGCTGACTGAACTCAACTTTTTTTATCTTCTAGTTTTGATAAATCATATATGATCAGAGGAACCATAACCTCCCCCCCTCACCTTACCCACCCCTTCCCACAAGATTCTGCATGTGATGAGGGAAGATGAGAGCAATCGTTTGTCAGACGTCGCAGGGAATTTCAATGGTAGGAAAATGGATATATTTTCAAGGATGACACATTTACTTCCTTCTGTCACTCTTCTCTCCCTCCTGTTCTTTCACTTCATACACACACACACACACTTACATACACACACACACAGACAGCCAATCCCAGAGAGCGACTGATTCCTGTGCTGTGAGCAGATCTCTTTGTCAGATCAGTCTCCCATCACATCACAGGCCTGCTCACTGACTCATCAGCATACGTTTGTAGCATCAGGATCTATTCCTCCAGCCTCTTCGTAGCCCTCACTCGTTCCTCTTCTGCGCTCACTCCCACGCTTTTTTTTCTTCCTCCTTTTCCTTGCTTTCGCTTTTTCTTTTTCTATTTGCAAACCTGGTTCAGCCCACGTTTCTCATTGCCTCTTGATTATCCCATTAGATTTGTACTTGCATTGTGTAATCTTTTTATAATTATAATACTGCCGTTGTTCCAATTTTTAAATTAAACAAAATAGCTACTGCCATATTAAAATATATATTTTTTGTATTCACAGAGGTTTCATCTGAATTTTTTGATCCTGTGAAAGTCATAGCCAAGCCTCTAATCCTCTCATTTCCCCCTCTTCTCATCCTGTCCTCTTCCCTCATCCCTCCGCCTCATAGACAACACTCAGTGGGTTTGGTGATGTCAGACGTTGGTTTCTGGCCTCCATCCAGCCCTATTTCTTCCATGTCTGTGTGCTTTGTGTCACTCCCAGGTCTTGTCTAATGTGGCTTTCCGTCTGTCAGTCACAGTGGCTGTGGCTCAGTGACTCAGACTAAACAAATGGCACAAGGTCTTTAACCTCCTCCCAGAGTAATCGTGGGCCTGGTGTGTCACCTTGTGGTGTCCCCTTCTCATGCTATTGCCTCCCAATCTTTCAGCCTCAGAGAATCCAGTCTCCTGTAGACACTCGACATCTTATTTAACAGCATGAAGGCGTTATAATGGACTTGAAGTTTTCATCATTGTCCTTACTGTGCTGGATGTGCTCTGCAACGGTGCTTTCATCTTTGCTTTTTATTTCAGATCAGAGATGCAGTTTTTTGCCATTGACTGAGAGCTTGGTCTCTTTTAATGATTTAGTCATCTTCCACTAGAGAGCAATCCTGGTCAAGAAGATACAACGTGACATATATGTGAAATTGGTTGTAAAGTGGTGGGTGGGCTGCACGAGGCTGGTAAATGACAGTGTGAGAGCAGTAATGGAGAGAAGACTCATGAAAAATACAATACATTGACGTGGTTAACAAAAGTGCTGCATTTGTTAAATGTAGTATGTGCAATGACCATGTAAGCTTATGAGGCTTAAGGTTTATCTTATATTTAAAAATGTGTGTGTGAGCATGGGCATGACTTTGCGTTTTGATTAAGCTCATCTCTATGTCAGCCAGGTCCAGCTCTCCCCTCATTTTACTGTCCAACCAGCTCTGGAAAGACATTGCTGCTGCAAAGCATGCTGGTCATGGCCCGAGCCAGCCAATGAGGCTGCTGTCCAGCCCTCCCTTAGTACCACCATCTGGCTAATGAGCTGTCAATCACTCTCCAGGGGCCGGCCAAGCCCAAAACCAAGAGGCAATCAATCTCTTCGAGTGTGGACACTCAATTATTCCCTATTGTTAAAACCTTGGGCCCAAGTGACAGCTTTTCTAGGGACTAGGCACTTTGTCTGGAAAGGGCTCTCTGTTCTTTGAAAAAGGCAAAGATTGTGGCATTAGACCTTTGCGAGATCATTTATTACCCAGGTCTGGTCTATATATAGTCGCTTTTAAAGACTCTGTGGTGTGCTAATAGTCCCACTGTGCCTCTATTCTGTAGGTAGTGCTCATAGATTTTACTGGAGGTAACGTTCAAGGCTCTGTAGATCCCGATTGGTGCTATGGGGATAAAGACGAAATCAACTTGTGATCTGATGAGAGTCCATTCAGAGCCCTGTTCTCTTGATGTCAGTCACATCAGCAGTCAGTCTACGTTGAGTGTATGTGTGTGTTTTCTTTCAGTGGAGCAGGGTGGTTGTGGGCATCTGGTAGCTGCAAGGCTTGACAAATGATCACGCAGCCTTTTGTTAAGCTGGAGCTCGACTGTTAACCATCTGTGCAGACGAACACAAGCACACTGCCGTCTGCATGATCCTCCTTCTTGCCCTACATGTTTGTCAGTGTTTTCACTTCTTGTTTTTTTTTTGGGTTTGTTTGCTGCCTTGGTCAGTCTACGCACTGGTGAACTGGATAAATCCTGGTGGCACTCTTGTGTGAAGGGTTTCTGCAATCACTGTGTGTGGCAGTTTTCTAAGCATACGTGTTTGGTGTTTGTTCCACTAGTCCTGCTCTGAGCGTGTAGCCAGTCTGGTACCAAATGATTCTTTCACACCATAATATTAGTAGAACATAATTTTTCACTGAGTGGAAACCTGCTGCCACTTCTTTTTGCTCCTTCACCCTCTGATCTCTGGAAATCAAGACAGAGCCACCTGTCTCTCCCTAATCGAGTCATCTGAATCACATGCACCCCATGAGCAGCAAACCCTGCTTTATCACACCAACTTACCCAACTTGCACAAATCCCCGAGAAGCATTGGACTACATTTTTGATCATGGCATCAAAGCTACTCCACCGTGAGTACCTCACTTTAGTTCCACTCCATCCACATTTTATTCCGTTTTACTTAGTTTCCTAGAGATGGCAAGAAGCTAGTCTCCATAGGCTCAGGGCTCAGGGTTTAGCTATAATGTCCTTATAGCAGTGTGTGACAGTATGAGGCCAAACTACACACTCCAACAATCCCTCATCTCTCCCACAACTCGGATTCATTTGGATGAGGTGGGAATAGGCTCTCGCGCAGAGACCACGCAGCGTGTCATTGTCAACAGAGGTTACGATGAGCTGACAGAGAACGGCAGTGAAAAGAGAATAGAGTAAGATTCATATTGCGCGTGTCTCTAGGGCTGTTTACTGAGACTGCGTTTCGCCGGCCCGGCATTGTCATGTGGAGATAGTGTGGAGGGCAGAAGGGAGGGAGAGGAAGGGGTAACAACATCATCCTGCCAAGGCACTGACAGGCTGCAGCCCCACGGGGTCAGTCGGCAGCACGTTTCTGGAGCATCACCATCACTCTCCTTCCCGAGCCTCCTTTGACTTCTTCTTTTTAGATGTAGAATCAGAAAGGACCTCATAGCAAATGTCTAACAATGTCTGTGTGTATGTATAAATATGCTTGAGGAGAGATTCCGCATGTCTTTTTTTTTTTTTTTTTGCATATATCTATTGTGCAGTACACATGTCAGCCATTGTTAATTTTGTTGATGTGCGAGCATGTGTGTGTGGAGCAGCATGCACAGGCTTATGAGTGTGAGGCAGCGTGGTGAGTCACTGCTCTCATATAGCTCTCGACTCTGTATTGACTCTCTCTCGCCTCCCCTCCCCTCCCCGGTCTGTTCTTTGCAGCAGCAGGAGCGTGCTCAGTAGAGCCAGACCTTTGTCCACATCATAATCGTCGTCATCGTCATCGTCCTCCTCAGTTACAGCTCATCACATTACTGGCTCTGTTTGAATATATGAATGCATTAACCTAAATGCTGAGGGAGGAATAATGCAGTCAGATTGAAAGAGTGAAGGAGGAATCTGAGTGTGAGGCATGGATGTTAGTTTATGTAGATTTATAAGTTTGCAGCTTCAGCCAGAGCGTTGGGAGGATTCAGCCGGTAGTTCTTGGACTTGAGTCATTGTTAGCTTGACACACTCGGCGCACCCACAAAACACCTAACGCTTATCTTCACATTAAAGATGTATTGGAGATCTATTTGTCCGGCTAATGCCTTTCTGCGTCTGCTCGTCCATCAATCAGCAGCTGTGTACATTAGCGGGTCGTTCTCCTGGACACGGAGCCCAGCCTAACTCGCCTCAAAGAGCGCATCCCAGATGGGAGATGCAGCCTGGCACGGCACGAACGTGAGCTTTGCTACCTGTCCGACACTTGTTCCAGTCATCTGAGCCAGCGGCTGATCAATAGCTGATCTAATAGAACATTAAAAGCCCCAGGCGCGGAGAGATGCAGGACTGCTGACAGTGAGGAATAGACGGCCTGTGAACCACGGTGAGAGGGGGGAGAGCACAGAGAAGCTGAGGGAGGGCTGGAGGACAGATAGATTTTCTGCCCCGCTAAAGGGGCGTTGAGGCAGGGGGAGGGTGAGGAGGAGGGCAAGGCGTGGCATTGGCAGGGTTTCTTGTTTTTGACTGGGAGTCCTGGTGCAGTGGAGGAGGAGTGAGGACTAACAGCATCACTGCTTTGGTTGGACTGACTTAAATAGGCAACCAGAACATAGATTCAAGAATTCAGTTGAGCTTGCATGTGTTTCCAGAAAATGTGTGGCCTGTTGTTTCACCTTTTTGCCAGGGTTTTAGTTACATTCTGAAGTCCTGTTTCACACTCTATCCCTTTATCTCCTCTCCTTCTTTTCTCTTAGAAAGCAAATGGCACAAGCTCTTTCTTAAAAGCCTTTGTTTCTTCCCCATCGCTCCCTCTTGGAAAAGCACAGCTCACTGATTTGATGCTGCCCCTTGTCTCTCACTCACCCATTCAGAGCTGGACGGCTAACCCACCAATATGAAAAAAAACAGAGCTTAGGGGTCTGCCATCCTGAATATCCCCTCTACTGCAATGTCATCACAATCTAGCCCACGCCTACTAATGCTCAGCCAAAACACAGACCTGACTGTGAGTTTTGCAGCCTATGTCTGCAGCGGCGCACAGCAACACATGTCTGGTGTTGCATGTAACGCTCATGTCCCCAGCATACCATGACACGAGCGAATGCATATAGAATTACTTCTGTACCCTCTGTCAACACGTC
Organism: Centropyge bicolor; assembly: GCA_037975185.1. NCBI lineage: Eukaryota > Metazoa > Chordata > Actinopteri > Pomacanthidae > Centropyge > Centropyge bicolor. The sequence continues at coordinate 225,986 of JBBMOC010000092.1, read as the reverse complement.
CATACAAATAAAGGCCTGCAGGGGACTGTTATTTCAAACTTGCACCCACCTGCTCGTGAAGAATTTCCAACCATGTCCGCCCACTCCCACAGAGGAGGTATCCCAGTTTTGCAGAGATTCAGATCTCTACCAACAACTTTTTATTGTTTGTTCAAAATAGAAATGGATATATTTTTTAAATCCAAAAAAACACACATATGGCTCCTTGACAGTTTATTAAGCCACCTTTAGAAGATGTGCTTACGACATATATATATATATATATATATATATATATATATATATCTGTATACGACATTATATACATTTTGAAAAGTGAAAATTCAGGCAGTAGAATTCAACCGTGGATGAAAACATGTATTTTTGTTGTTTCTTATAGTTAACATCAATCTTAAAATATATATAAATAAAATGGAAAGTTTGTTTAATATTTTCAACTTTCCACCAAACATTTGCATGCATTTGGATCTGCACAGTTTATTGGAACAGAAAGCATTCTCGTTATACTGACTGCACACTCCCAACCATATTAAAGTATATACTGCAGATCCTTTGTTACCAGCATTTGTGTTGGCTAAAGGGGGAACCACAAGCTCCCTTGTTGGGGCCTTGAATATTGATGCTTTGAGTCATCCTGTGAGTTATTTAGCAAGATAGTCATTGCTATTTGTTTGAATTGTGTTGGCATCCCATTGTTCTGCGTTATGTGTCATCCAGAGAGAAGGAAGTGAAACCAACTGGCTCAACCTATTTTATTTCTCTGTGACAATACACTTTTAATGTTGCTCAGATGGTGTCAGGTTATCCTATTGTGTCTGTGGTCAAAAGACAGAAATAGGCAGACAATACAGCGCAGGGCCGTTGGGTTCATGTCCGATAGCTTAAGCTGGGTGTGTAGGAGTGCGTGAGTCTGTCTTCCAAGCTAGTTTCACACAGTGTACCAGAAACCGAAATCTGGTAAATCTCTCCAGCCCGTAGTTTATTTCCCGTTTTGTTTCTCTTCACCTTTGCTTCACAACTCCTTTCTCTGTCTTCTCTCTGTGAGTGGGCGACTCATTGCGGCAGGTCTGATGCTGAAAGGCTTTGATTAGATCGCTCTGTCTCTCCTCTCTTATTCAATTTCTCCCTCTCAGTGCAGGCTTGCAGACTACTTTTCTGCTGTACTTTCACTTGTATTAAAAACAGAACTGTTTCATGAAAGCATTGAGTGCAATTGCAGCTGGATTTTGCATTTGCCACTGAGTGAGTGATCAGATCCTTGTGCCAGGCATCACATCCACATATTTTTTTCTGTCCCCAGTGGAGCAGCTGGTGAAGCTCTCTATTGTCATATTGTCCATCACAGTGTTCAAACACTGTCGCCTCACACCGTAATGAAGGCTCCAGGTTCAGCAGCCTTGACACAGGCATGCAGCCATATAGCTCAAAGCTGCAGTCTTGAGACCTTCATAATACAATTATTAAGACCCACATTCATGTACATGTGCTCACACATAGCATCTGTATCACATTCATCCAGAGAATTTGTGAAAATGTTCACCATGTCCACACTTTGCTGATCATTTTTTGTTCAGGTCAAAGACTAACAACCTCTCCCATTCTCATGGTTATGGGCGCAAAGGATCACAAAACTCACAGATCATATCACAGTTATGAGTCATGAATCAGATCATATTTCAGATCTCAAATGTAATTTTGCTTTCCATTTGTTCTGTCAAATACTAACACTATAATGAAGGAAGGAACTATTGCTCAAGTGAAAACAATATTCAAGGTTTCTGATGTTTAAATACTTTAAAGTATTAAATGTATAAAATATCCAATTCTCAATTGTTAAGATAAAGTGCAATATGAGGCTTCAAATAAAGGTCAGTCAATTCAGAAGATTGTTTATTTTTCCTGTTTGGTCTATAGGGGACTTAACTATATTCATTATGTTCAAATTTGAATTTCTATCTTATTTCTGTATATGCAGACACTGTGTATATTCTTAAATGTACTACTGATAATGTTTTTTCTTCTGCAGTGTCATCTTAAGTAGTAATAATGTTTGCGAATGTGCTGCACAGTTTTTCGCCACCAGCTAGTACCTGAGGGTGAGAAGCAATTAGAAGTTAGAGAAGAAGAACTTTTTGATTCGTTGGGACTCAGCATGCCTCCTTCACGTGAACACACAATACCTTTTTTTTTTTTTTTGCATAGTCACCCAATCATTAGATTCAGAGTAAAAGACAAAAGGCATCTGTCTTCTCAATCTTTTGACTCCAACCCTGCATCGAGATTATCACTTTAAAAAGTAACAGCAGCAGTAAAACTTTCTGACTATGATGGTTAAATGTTGCAATTAATCCACAGTTCACACACATACGTGTCAGCTGCTGCACCACTTCTCCTGGCTGTTGTAAAATGTTTACATGTCGGAAATGTAACAACCTGTGCTCCTGTGCAGCTCCTGTAGGGCTTATTTTTGCTGGTTTGCTGAAGATGTCAGGCATTCTAATGTTCAATTTCTCCAGGTTACCTCCGGGTGCTGTAGTCAAACCAATTACACCAACTCCAGCCGCTGTTAGTGTGCGCTTCAGACAGATTCCGCTTGCCTTCTCCAGTGTGCCTGCCAAGCATTAAATCCCATCATGCCCTGCATGTGTTAGAGAGCAAAAGATTCAGCGTGGAAATATGTTATTATTCAACTGCATTTGGATTTGTCAACAGGCCCAGCAAATCTTTAGCCTGTCTTCATATGAGGTCTATTCAAGCACCGTGTCCCAAGAAGTGTTTGTGTGACTGACTGGAAGATAGAAATCTAATTCAGCTGCCAGGGAGTTCTCCTCTGTCTGCCTACGCCACTCTACACGATAGCTCAGGGCTCTGTCCTGCTGCAGCGGATTTTCTCACAGCACTGACTCTCCTCTCCTTTCTTCTCTCACTTCCCTTTCCCCGTTATCCTCCCCCAACCCCCCTTTCTCCCTTCGGCATTTTTCTCTCCAGGCCAAGTCGTGCATCTGTCACATGTGTGGCGCCCACCTGAACCGACTCCACTCTTGTCTCTACTGCGTCTTTTTTGGCTGTTTTACGAAGAAACACATCCACGAGCACGCAAAAAACAAGAGACACAATCTAGGTAAGCCACGCCGCTCACTCACAACTGCTTGACAGATCAATGGCGGGGGGGAGCAAGCATCTCACAATAGAGCTATAATGATTGGTGATACATGATAATCTTAGTGTATTGTCCCTCCCTACGACCGAGGCTCAGTCGCATCACGTCAGTCCTCACATTCACATGCACCCCTGTGGCCCACTGCAGCATCAGCTATTATCAGTGAAGGATTACAGCATTACTTTGGGCAACTTCCTCCTCTGAGCAGACAGGGAGCTGAACCTCTCTCTAACCGCAGCACATTACCATTCTGGTGGGAGCGCCTTATCCAGTCAAATGTCATGGGTTTAAGTTAGTACACTCCTCTTCTTACAGCAGCAAGGGAGGGGTCGACATCACTAATCCACAGCTACCAGAAAGCCCGGCTTCAACTTTACACGCTAATTATGCCAAATAAGACAATGACACTAATGAGGAAGATTTTGATATTACCCTGACGAAGGCGGCTAAATATGGAAACGGGGGAGACGGTAGGGCGGCTTGATAGTCGTCTGAATGGCTTTAATTGATTTGATGCATTTCAACAGTTTGGTCACACACACACACACACACACACACACACACACACACACACACACACACACACACACACACCCCTAGTGCACGGCTACAGCGTTAATTAGCTTTGAGCTTTCCACAGGAGCCTCTCTGACTCCAGCGCTCTGTTCTTCTCCACCTCTAATCAAATTAATCCAAACTCCCCTGTCTGCTAGATGGCAAGCTCCCTTCTCAGGACTTTTACATCTCCTATTCCTCACAGCCTCACTCCTCGAGACTTCTCTCGTATCTTCATCCTGTCCTTTTTTCTCGCCACCTCCTTCTCTAGACGCCTTTCATGTCTCCTTGTCTTCCACCTCCCCGCCCTCTCATTCTTCGCTCTCGTCCTTCACTCAAGTGAGCGAGATTTATGAATTCCTGCCTTGTACAGTACCCTCAGTCTATATCTTCTCCCTTTTTTTTCTCTCTCTCTCTTAACCGGGTCGCTGTTGTCCTGAGAGGAGCATCCCATTAGGCGACACAGTTACCCGATGTGAGAAAAGAAAGAAGACACGAGAAGACGATCATTATCTTATCTCACACACATGCAAACACAAAGAGACGCGCACAACAAAACATGTCACTGTTGCGACAACATGGCACACACCAGTCAGGCTTTCTAGATGATGCCTTAGCTCACTTTCTCAGCGCGGGCAGCACCGAAAACAGAAAAATGTCCGACAAAGCTAAAAATAGGTTGTCACGGCAACAGAGCTTGCGGTATTGTTGCCGTGGAGTTTTGAATGGATGAAGATGGTGTGTTAGTTCGAAGCTCGGGTGAAAGGGGGGGTGGGGGACAAATACACCTATTCCATCACCGCTCCCCGCACATCTCTTATAATTGTTCAGTTGCAAGCAATGAGATGGAGGCATATTGCAGGGCGGGGAAAGCGCTTGTCTTGAGGCTGACTGTGCCAGCCAGGTTGGACAGTAAAATAAAAACGCAGTGTGTGTTACTCTGGTGGGAAAAAAAAATCTATTTGTAATTATGGTTCAATCTCTCTTTTCTCCCTCTCTCTCTTCCTCCCTCCTGCCTCCAGCGATAGACTTATTATACGGCGGAATATATTGTTTTGTGTGTCAAGACTACATATACGACAAAGACATGGAGCAGATTGCCAAAGAGGAGCAGAGGAAAGCATGGAAGTTGCAAGGTATATCATTTGGTTTCCTGTCAGAGAACTTAATGCAGCTTTCAGAACGAGGCCACCTGACAGCACAGTTTGTGTTTCTTTGTATCCACAGGCATCGGGGAGAAATACACAACATGGGAGCCGACCAAGAGGGAGCTAGAATTATTACGACACAATCCAAAGCGGAGGAAAATCACTACGAACTGTACCATAGGTGGGCAACGGATGGCACTGTTCAGTCTGCACAGCTTTTCATCCCTAGACTTTGTGTGTGTGTGTGTGTGTGTGTGTGTGTGTGTGTGTGTGTGTGTGTGTGTGTGTGTGTGTGTGTGTGTGTGTGTGTGTGTGTGTGTGTGTGTGTGGACTGTGGGGATTCTCTAAAGCTGTGTGTGTATGTGTGTCTACATGAGCCCCTTTGGCGCAAGTGTACTTGGGGTCACACTCGCATTTAAGTGTAATACCCAAGGTCAACAGACTGGGCGGCCCCACAGGTAGCGCACTGAGAGAGGAAGGACACAGTGCTCCTGCTCTGATGGATGCACAACACAACAGGCCTGAATTTGTCTCTGTGTCTCCCCACAACTTGTTTCCTCAGTGATCTGTTGCTTTCTTCCTGGTATCTCTACTGTATCTCTGATTTTGGAAACTGATTGTTATCTCTCCCACCGCCATCCTCCCATCCCACATACCAAGAGGTTGGTTGGAAGTCCTGATTGGCCAGCAGACCATGCGTGTCTTTATGTGTGTGTTCGCACACCAGGACCAGTCTGAAGTGTTAGCGCTCTCGTCCAGAACTCAAACCTCGCTCAATTGGATTACAACCAAGACCTTGCTGTGTCTCACCTGTTCTACTGGAGGACCATGGATTTACTTTCTCACTCTCAATGAATCCATTCACAGTTTCAGGGTCTGCTCCAGGATACACGCCGGCAGACCCGACCCAAGACCATATTGTTAACTATCCTGCCTCACACACACACACACACACACACACACACACACACACACACACACACACACACACACAAGCCTCAGTCTGAAAGTGGCAGTGGCTTTTATGTTCACATGTGGTTCCATAAAGGGTTGCAGCTACTAAATATTTACATTATCGATTAGCCAGCCAATTATTTTATTTTATTAGTTTGGCTCATAAAATGTTTAATATCCTGAAGCCCAAGTTGATGTCATCATATGTTTGTTTTGTCTGACCAATAACCAAATATATCCAGTCTGCTATCACACAAGGCAAAGAAAAGGGCAAATTCTCACAATTGAGAGCCTGGTACTGGGATATATTTGGCTTTAATGCTTGATAAATGACTTAAATATTAGTATTATATGTGTGATTCCTTGATTTGGTTGATTTCTAATAAGCAAATTGACCACAGCTAAATCTCAAGTCAGTGAGATCAGGCCCTCAGTGGTGATTCAGATTCCCTCCGTTGCCAGCAGTATGAATCACGTCACGTTTAATCCTTGTGTTGTTCTCACACTTTTTCTTTGTCTGTCCTTGTCCCGCAGGTTTACGAGGGTTAATAAACCTGGGCAACACGTGTTTCATGAACTGTATCGTTCAGGCCCTCACACACACGCCGCTGCTGCGAGACTTCTTTCTCTCCGACAGACACAAGTGCGAGATGCAATCAAACTCCTGTCTGGTGTGTGAGATGTCGCAGCTCTTTCAGGAGGTATGATGCGCAGGTTTTTGTTTTTGTTTTTTTTGCATGCGTGAACTTGATACATAGGTCAGTTTAATCCCACAGAGAAAAGAAGAGCTTCTAATTAAAAATGAGCCATAATTTGAGAGGTTTTTTTTCACAACCGTATAATACAGAATGTTCTCTCGCACTGTAACCCACTGCAGAAGACTGAGTCACTGTTGCGCTCTTTTGTCCATTGAAGGGAGGCAGAGAGGAGGGAAAATCCTGCTTGAAAGGAATGTTCAGAGCCACGAACAAATGAATGAGCAGAATCCAGTAATTATACCTTTATTGAACCTGATCAGTCAATGTGAATTATGTTACACAGCCATTTATATCCTCTTCATGTCCGGCTCTTTGATACAGAAGTTTAGCATTTTACATTGAACAAACTCATCGTCCCTCAACGTTATGTAATTTCTGCCTGGTCCGCTCCCACACTGCCTTGCTATTTTTTTTTCCTTACACCCTCTCACTTCCCAGTATATATGGGCCCACAGATGGCAAGTGTTGCTATAATGAGTTGAGTCATCATCCCCCACCTCTCCACAACACGCACACGGAGCCCTGCCCTGTCTCCGCCGGCTGAACCGTTCAGCTACATAACACATGAAGGAGATAATCGCTCACCTCGATCACCCAGGGCGGCAGACATTGATTGAGTATTCACCTGCGTTCGAGACAGAAAATTCAGGGTCAGTCATGCAAGAAAAATTCATTTAAATGCTCCCTTACGCACACACGGTATCATTCCCAAGTCTTTCCACCTCCACGCCTCGTCCCCAACTCTCTAATTTCATTGCTTACCTCTAGGCCCCACCTTCCTTCTTTTAAACCCACCTCCGTATCGTCATCAAAAGACATCTTCTGACTCTGTACACACACACACACAAACACACACACAGCTTTTTAGATATGAAGGTGAGAGGCTTTGATCATCAACCTCCCTCTTTTCTCTCTCTTTCCCCCGTTTCCTCCTCCTGTTATAGCGTCTTTTGTTTGTCAGCCACCTTCAAAACTGCCGAAAAGGAGCAGAGTTTGTAAGATTCAAGAGCCGTCAGTGCGGCGTGTTTTTCCCCTCTCACAGCTCAATCAGGTTTCAGAGGGAAGCGCGGAGAGTAAAGCGAGGTGCGCGTCACGTCTGAGTGTCGAGAAACGAGAGCCCGTCTCCGGCATTAATGAGCTCCGGTTAGAACTCCATTGTAGGTGTTTGCAGTTCACCAACTCTTGCGCTCAACTCAGCTCTGTTACTTTCTTACCCACATCTCCTGACCCTGACCCGGACTGTCACTCACTCGAATCCCCCTGGCAGCCAAAAGACTCTGCAACACTTCACAGATGGATGTTTTTTGCACCAAACGCTCCCGTTTTCCAACCACTTTGTCTTCCCCTGCCATGGGCCTCACACCTCGCCTCTCTATGGATGCGCCGTCATTAGAGCTGGCGCTGCTATGTGACATGTGGTTGAATCCATTCATATCTGATGAAAGTTAAAAGAGTAAGAAAATCACCTTGACTGACAGAACATTCCTGTCATGGTTCAGCTATGAATTATAGATGACAGTGAGCAATGCGGCTGTGAGATTGACAAAGAGGTGATAGAATTTAATGCACCCAGTAACACCTGGAAAAATAGGCTAACCACCCCCTCCTCTTCACCTCCTACCGTCTCCCATTTTTCTTCCTCGCTCTCAGTTCTACTCGGGCCACCGTTCGCCCCACATTCCCTTCCGGCTGCTGCACCTGGTGTGGACTCACGCACGTCATCTCGCAGGCTACGAGCAGCAAGACGCCCACGAGTTCCTCATTGCAGCGTTGGATGTACTACACAGACACTGCAAAGGGGACACCATAAGTAAGCTGTGTAACCACACAAAATATAATTCCCAGTGTATAGTAATAAGTTTGAAAGGTGTACTCTAGATTTTTTTTTTTTTGCAAGCTTGTTGAGTGGGAACAAAAATCAGTGTCAGTTGAGATTGAGAGGAGTGTGTCTGGGACTGTGCCACCTCCGGTCTCTGATCCGGCGATGTGGAGTAACACCTCAGATCTGCCCACAGAGCACACTGCCTTACCTCAGTGGAAACATACTGAAGGAGACTGACAATGCTGTGTACCAAGGGGACAAGAAGCAAGCAGTGTGAGGAATGTCAATAGGCCCCTGCTGCAGTGATGACGGGCTGACCACAGACCCTGCAGTAAAGCTCGCTTCGATTAGCTGTAGAGAAGCCAAGAGGGTTGTGAAGTGGCAGGGAGGTAGAGTGAGAAAGAGAGCCAGACAGTCCTTCAGAGGTGCTAAAGAGGCTGTTGGTGTTATCTGTACGTGTATTTATATTTTCTGCTCTTTGTGGTCCGCAGGAGACGACAATGGGAAGAAGGCCAACAATCCAAACCACTGTAACTGCATCATCGACCAAATCTTCACCGGGGGCCTGCAATCAGATGTTACTTGTCAAGTTTGCCAGTAAGTGTGACTTTAAAAAGGAGCAAAGGGAAAAATTCCAGAAATAAAGTGAGTCGTGTGCTTTCCATTCATCTTGATGGAGACTCACATCGCCACCTATGCCCCTCCTCCCTCGTTTCCTACATTTACCCATTCATTCATCATCCGTCCCATCCTCCTCTGTCCTCCGCCGTTCCTCTCACCGCCGCACTGATCGATGTGGACACCACCCGTCCTCAGCGGCTGAACCACTGGTTGTGTCCTCTCCGCTGCTCTTATTTAAAGGCCCGGTCCCTGCAGAGCTCCTGTAATGGGATGGGGGGTTTGTCTAGACAGCAGTGCAGCCCAAGCGTTGCCTGCCCGCCTGCCCCCCAGAGCTGTCCTGTCACATTAACACCAGCACGCTGCACTGAACTGCAAAGCACCTCGCCCAGAAGAGCAAGCAAGCCAAGCCCAGCTCAGTGCGGTGTTACCTACCTCCACAATGAACAGAGAGGCTGCTGATTTAGAGTCAGTGATGCTGTCTTGGGTATCATTCTTCCATAAATGAAATCCCTTTGTAATTATTATTACAAATCTCCTGTTGACTATATATTAGGAATAATACCATTAGCAACAGACATGCAACCCCCAAAGCTTTTTGATCACAAATTATGTCATAGGACTGCAGGGTTGCTCCTTCACCGTCATAATACTTGCCCTAATAGCCACCTGCTGATACCATTGGGTAATACAGCACCTTGACTCATCTAATAAACAGTGCTAATGTGCAGCAGCCCGTCCCCTGCGTTCATAGATTTGCGTATACTGCTTGCATTCTACGCTGGAAGCCTCTATTTTACCCAGGCCGCAGTCCATCACAGTCGACGGGCTCTAATAATACAAATTCCTTATGCAAAGCCAATTTTCTCTGATGTAACACTTCATTGAATTGTAAATGGACCTGGAAGAACAGTGTGGATATTATGCACATGCACACACTCAATCTTCCAGCAGGCTTCAACAAAAAAAAAATAAAAAAACATGATCAGAATCTACAGAGGCTGTGCAAACTTGAGCCTCATGTATTGCCGTGGATGTCATCATCCTTTCATCAGGACCTATAATAAGTGACACTCAAACACACACACAACTGCATGCTATTTATTAAATGTCCTAATCGGCTTCCCTTCTTTTTTCTCCAGTGGGGTTTCCACGACGATAGACCCATTCTGGGACATCAGCCTGGATCTTCCCGGCTCGTCCACGCCTTTCTGGCCCCTCAGCCCTGGAGGGGATGGCAGCACAGTGAACGGAGAGAGCCACCTGTCAGGGTCCACCACGCTCACAGACTGCCTACGCAGGTACAGCTCCAGCCTCAGCTGACACCGGATGGGTTGTCTTTTTTTTTTCTGCCTGTCAGGTTTTCTTTTCTCTTTGTTGTTTTTTACATGTAACCAGCTAAAAAAAAATCTCCGTCCTCTAGATTATAAATGATTTAATGGTGTAAATCAAAGGTGCTTCATGCAGAAAAAAAAGCCTCAGTGGTCAGATGCCTTTGATGCACAGTACTTACACTAGTTATGTTCCTCTGTGATGATGCACAGTAACACTCATAGTGTTAAAAATCTGTTAGAATAACAATGAATCATGCTCGTAACATTTGAAAAGGAAAAGAGCTGCTGCCACTTTCTACTTATTTTTCTATCTTCCTCCATCCCTTCCTCCGCTTCTCCATATTCATGTGCATCAATTGTCCCCACTTGTAGTAAGTCAAGAAAAAAAATGTCATTCATCCCTCCACTTGTACGAGGGGGTCACATACGCCGTCTAACAACCCTGTTATCCCCGGATCTCATCTTCAGCCATCGCCAGGTTGGCAGAGCAGGTGTGACCTCTCATATCTCCTCTGCTGCCTCTTCATTCTCGCAATTTCTTTTCCCTTTCTCCTTATCTTATTTCATCCCCTCCCCTCTCCACCCAGTCCCCTCTCCACCCCCAACCCCCCACTCTCTACCTCTCGTATTCGTCTCATCCTCCCCCTCTCGCCTCCTTTCCTTCTGACTTTTTTTTTTTTTTTTTAACTGCAGCTCCTCACACACCCCTAGTTGCTGCAGCAAGTCTCTTAAAGGTACAGAACTGGATGGTGCTGTTGCTGTGGTGAGAGAGGCGTTGGCAATACCAGCAGTGCTCTGGGCTGCACCAAAACTCTGCAGGCACACTTGATGCACAAGCCCCCAGACGTCTTTAGATTCACTGTAGTACTCAAACTATAGGTGCTGCAGGAGGCAAACGGCGACATCAAGAAAATCTAACCATAACAGCCTTGTTCCTCTTTCTCCTGGTTTTCACTTCCTGTTTGCCCGCATGTCCTCGGCTCTCACACACACACGCCTTCTCTCTTCTTCTCTCTTATTCCCACCCTCTCGCTGCAGGTTTACGCGGCCTGAGCATCTAGGAAGCAGTGCCAAAATCAAGTGCGGCGGTTGCCATAGTTACCAGGAGTCCACCAAACAGCTGACGATGAAGAAGCTCCCCATCGTAGCGTGTTTCCACCTCAAAGTGAGTCAGCCAGTGGCCACGCGCTGCCAATTATCACTTGTTACATTATCTGCCACTGTCTGACATTTTGATTATTTCAGGGCGCGTTGAGCTTTTATAGCTCACACGTCTAATTTTGTCCGCCGTTACTCCAAACACGGCAGACCCGGTAGTATCTTGTAAACAGGGACAAAACGATCATCCAAAGTAGATGCTCTGCTTTTTTTATTTGGCAACACTCTATATTAAGGTACACATAATCATCATTAACATGTTGCTTATTAGCACGCTTATTAGTAGCAAATCTTTATTAATGCCTTACTCTGGGGGTTAGGGTTAGGTTATTAAGATCATCACACACAACAACACCTGCTTACTTACTGTCAATAAGCAGTAAGGGGGGAAAACTGTCCGAGTCATGCCAGATATAGGCATTAATGAGTGCTTTATAATGACTGATAAAAAGCTAGTGTCATGGCTGCCCAGTGATGGTCCACCATAAGGTTCAATTTGGCAGATGTTTGTAGCAAAAGCCATTAAAAATTGATTTTAAAAAATCTGTGCTATTTTTTCTGAGGTAAAATTTCTCTTTAAATATGTAGGATCCCTGCTTGCTATTTATTTTTTTATAGTCTGAGTACAGCAGGCAAAGTGACACTCTGTGCAGGAATTCAGTCAATTAAGGGAACTTGGGATTCTCGTACCATTTTGTATCTTTACAAAGCAGTAGGTGTTTGTTTTTAGCCTGTGGCCCGCCATTAATTTTTTAGTTTTGACTGTCCAAGCGAAAGATTTTGGGCATTCCTGGCCAATATGCTACTAATATGCATGCAAATAAACAACCACGTAATGGGGAATATACCTCAATACAAAGTGCTACCTTTAATTAACCCTTTCATTCTGATGGTATTTTATAAACACATCCATGTTCCACTGTATAGAAATATTCATATGCCACAGTATATGGTCCGTTTTGCCCTGTGTGTGTTCAGATTTTGCAGTGACTTCACCGTCTGGTACATTGTTTGTGCGTAGGTGTGTTCATAATTCGATTCTGTTGTTGGTGCATTTCCTCCTACAGTGTAGCCCTTTCACACAGGGTCCCGGGACACCTTTGATTTTAATGAGTCGTACAGTACTCCACTGTCCATGTTTTATTTATCATAACAGTATCGGAGGCCCATAATGTATTTATGATATTCATAGGAACGGGCTACAAGGAGATTGTCTTAGATCAATCCAAGCCTGTTATTATCTTGTTATGAATGTGTAAATGTGTGACAGCCAGGGTGGAAAACATGCATTTTCACTTTTCACTAGCTGTGTTGTATTTTCTATGTTGTTATGATGACGCCTGTTTTTTCTAAATATGTGCTCTCTACCCTCCCCCCACTCTCTCCCTTTCTCTCTCTCTCCCCCTCTCTCTCCATTTTTCTGCCCCCCTCCCCCTCTCATCCTCCCTCTCTGTCCGTCCCCAGCGGTTTGAGCACTCTGCTAAACTGCGGAGGAAGATCACTACATATGTTTCCTTCCCTCTAGAGTTGGACATGACGCCCTTTATGGCATCCAGGTAAGCTCCCACCCAGCAGCCCCTCAGCTTATCTGCCCCATATAGTCAGTGTTGTACTGCCAGTGTCACATCCCAATAGAAATAAACACAGATTGTAAAAAACACCCGCTGTATTTAAAAGGTTTATTACATTTTAATATTTGCACATACTGTCTGATAATTCCACACATCTACATCTGTGCCACATCAGCGTTAATAAATGCACCCTATAAATATGTACTAGTTTGAGTAGAGCATGCAGCAGCGGTCTTGCCCCACCCCTGACTGTAGCATCCATTCAGCTCTGTTCAGAGACAGAAAGATCATTAAGGGGTACAGGCAGGGAAGACATCAGCTTTCATAGATTGGATAATTCTGCCACCTAGTGGATTTGTGTGCCAGTGCAACATGTTTACACACATGCAGCATTATAAATGCAAACATCTTTCTCTTTTCTGTCTCCCGCAGTAAAGAGAGCAGAATGAATGGACAGTATCAACAGACGGTTGATGTATTAAACAACGACAATAAGTGAGTACCTTCGGAAAACAAGCGTCACAGCAAGCTGATTTATTAACACTAACTCTGATATCACAGTAGAAATTTCTGCTCCAGCACAGCAGCAAACGCTAATGACCTGAAGCATCCGGCTGTGACCTCCGCAAATGAAATCAATTTGAAGCCTATTAAAAGCTGCTTAGTTTTCTTCATCCATGACAGTGACAATAGATTTCATTTTCCAGGACATTTATTGGGAATTTACTGTCTTCATACCATTGACATTTTGCTTGTAGTAGAGACAAGAGTCGGAACTTAGGTTGCTCTTTTATGAGGCTTTGAATAAGCAAGAAAGAGCAACAGCATGGGGTTTAAGGCGCCCATGTTTAGCGAGGTTTACACGGCTTTATGAGATACTTGTGTTATAGTGACTCAGACAAAACAAAGACACATTCACATCCCTTGTCTTTTATTTCCAGGTATTCCTTGTTTGCGGTGGTCAACCACCAAGGCACATTAGAGAGTGGCCACTACACCAGCTTCATCCGCCAGCACAAAGACCAGTGGTTCAAATGTGATGATGCCATAATCACCAAGGCCAGCATTAAGGATGTACTCGATAGTGAAGGGTAAGAATGCAAACAAGACAATAGCAGCACTGCAGAAACGTTGAACAATATGAAATCTGAATCAAGTCTTTTTCTTCCCTCTTCAGGTATCTCTTATTCTACCATAAACAGTTCCTTGAGTACGAGTAGTCTGACCACGGAGAACCACTGCTTTCTAATGCGAGAGTCAAGGGACTGGGGACAGGATGAAACACAAACACACAAACCTACCTGAAACTCTTTGACTTACCAGTCTGCTCCTCCGGCGCTGGAGGACAAAAATAAAAAGACGTGTGAAATCATGCAACCTTTCAAAAGAGAACAAAAAAATAACAAGCACTGAGCTACTTCTCGGCATCTACTTGACAAAACTGAATGAAGAGGAGGAGGAGGAGGAAGAGTTGTCAGTTACAGGCTTGGGCAGAGGGAAGAGGCCCCTCACCCCTCACTCTCTCTCCCTTCACCCCCTTTCCTGCTGCAGGGGCAGAGTCTGACTGACTGTCATGTTGATTGGGCACATCTGGATTTTTTTTTTCTTACAGTATTCTGACCCCACACACACCCCCCTCGATTTCTCTCCCATGGTGCTCTCGTTTCAACTGACCAAGCATTTAACTTCGTCACGATGGAAGACAAGTTTGTTTGTCATATGCATATGGGACTGAATGCAAAAAAAAAAATTAACAAAAAAAAAAAATAAAGAATAGAATCAACGTATTATGAACTTTGCAAGGACATTTTTAAAGGTATGGTTATGATTCTTATCATTTGTGACTTTAGTTATGAAATACTGTATGAATCTAGTATACATCTATTTTTTAAGAGCAAAGAAAACATGGGGGAGCTTAGAGACGCTGCCTTTGCCAGTTGCTGGAGAAGTGCTGCCTTGGAAACTAAGCAGATTTGGACCTGAGTGTGCTCATGTTCCATTATTTACTGTGTTGATTGTTTTATTTTTAAGTCTGGTTGAGGGCAGGGAATATATATTTTTTTTAGCAACTCATTCAATTTTGAGTTATTGTTTACTGTTCTTTTCAGTGTTTTTTCTTTTTTTTAAGTTTTCAGTACAGTCATATGTCCCTCGCTGTCCTGGTACTGGAAATGTTTTAATTTTTTTTTGACGTATTATTATACTTTCATTCTTGTGGAATTGTTGGTATAATGACGGTGATGATTAAATTGGCTCACCTTTTTTTGCTGTTTTTATGAATTGTATGTTGAATGTGAGCTTTGGGTTTCGTATTCCGAAGAGAAGACTCGATCACTCCAGATGAGGTCCTGTAATGTGCGAGAACGCTGTGGTCTCTCCTCGTTGAACACCTTGAATGCTCTGTGCAAAAAAACAAAAAAACAAAAACAAAAAAAAAAGAAGAAGAAAAAATGCCAGTTTAACAACACTGCATGCGACTGGGCTCTCATGATCTTATAATATGTGAAAAATTTGCCCTCAATAATGCCTCAAAGGCCTGCTGCCCATCATGATTTCTGTAATGTAGTCTGGGGAGAAGATCATGTGAGATGTACAGAGGGTGAAAAGCATTGCACGTGTACGAGCACTGTGCGACCACAGCCTGCCTCTGAATCCATCTGTGTTAATCTTCTCCATGGAAACTGTGTGGCTGGTGTAGACCGGTGTGGCTCGTGGCGCGTCTCGCCTCTGCAGTGCAGTAAACCCAGTGCTCTATTCAATCAGTATGCTGTCAAGTCAGACTTTAGATAATGCACATACACATCGGGGTGTTGTGGTCTGTTTTGTTTGAATATCACTGATTGTGTATGTATTGAAAAAAAAATACAGAATTAAAAAAAAATCACTCATGTATAAGATGAGGGCTCTAACCTGTCACAAAGTAATGCCAGATTTAAAAAAAAAAAAAAAAAAAAAACCACAACGCCCTGGTTGTTTAGCTGCTCTGTCATTGAAAACAAACATGCATATCCTTTGGTCTGCTGCAGAACCTCAGCTAGAGGGCAAGGGCAGGTTTCTGATCACTAAAATGAAAGACTTGTTTAAAAAAAAAAAAAAAAAAAAGGGCGCACTATGGTTTTGATGTATCGTGGAGCAGTTAAGGCCACCCAAGGACATTCAGGGACGCAGCTGAAACGAAAAGGAAGAGGAGAGCTTCATTATCCGTTTCAGTGATTAAACTCCAAACAAAACTGGAATGTGTACGTGCTGTCTTTTGTCTCGTTCTCTCTCTCACACCTCCCCTTCATTAGGAGCACAGATCTGACGCACTTTTGACCCACAGCAGCTCCGTGAGCAGCTCTAGAAGCTCTGAGGACGTTTTCATGGTTTCATGCTGGAAAGGAAACATTTATTAGCAAGAGTTAACAGACTCTTACACTCACTTTTAGGTGAACACTCATGTTGTGTTTCTGGCCTTTTAGCAACTTTAATCATACGTTTGATTATGGCGCCACTTTGTGGTCAAAGCAAGAAGCTCAGATGGAAAAAAAACAATCAAACCTGCATGTAGGATTGTGTGCAATGCAGGAGTGTGACCACATTTTAGACTATACACTTTTACTGAGAGAGTCCAAATTCTTTTCATTCCTTTGTTATAAGATGCTGCACATTTCTTTTTTTTTTTTTTTTTTGCAATAATTAGCAGCAAACCTTAATGACTAAATCTACATGTGACAAATTTTGTACATGTGTGATTTGTGATGACTTGTAATTATTTTTGTCACGTGGAAGGCACAAATTTTTAATTTAATGTAAACACAGTATTTTACCATCGATTAAAACATTTTTCATTAATTCTTTTGACTTTTTATTTAAGCACTTTTTTTTTCAATAGAGGGTCATTCCACAACCTTGCACCAGGACAAAAATGGCAGAACGTCACTTTATTTTATTTAGTTTCAACACAACTTTACACAATCTTTGTTTGCTCCATCATGAAACAGAGCAGAAACAGGAAGGACATCAAAAATGCAAACTTCCTACAGAAACAGTAAAACCTTTAACAATTGTGGTCCGAAGCTCGTAAGACAAAGCATTGGAGCTTTGAGGCTCATCGTAAACAAAAAAATCACACGAAAGTAAGACACAGATGGAACAAACACCAAGTAGAAAATCTACAATATTGTTTTAAGAAAAGACGCTTAAAAAAAAAATAGCACTGTTGCAAGAAAATTCTGAATCATAATTACTACAACAGCAGCTGGATGGTATTGTACAACATATGCATGTCCAGTCCTATTATGATACAATAAGCAAGGTGCTACTACACACTTACACAAACTATACATCTGAACCAGGCTTAATCTAACTGAGGTGTTTGGTTTCACAGCTCGGTGGATGTTCATCATATCGCCTCAGTCATCTGAGCACTGTCTACATTCATAATTCATGTCCGCAGTCGTCTCTCTATTATGATTATTATGCTGATTAATGCAACCATGGGACCAACACTCGCTCACCGTTTCAGAAAAATAGGACACTCGAGGTGTGTCATGACTTTTGTTACAGTGTCAAATTCAGCAATACTGCAGAGACAGCAGCAGGATGTGGACTTTGTGTATATGTATATGCACATAGTTAAAACATGCTTAAGAGTTGTTTATATGTATTGAATGTATTTAAATATCAATATTAACACATATTTTACCTCATTTGAGATCAATGCAACACACACGCTCAGGATTCTTTACACATGAATCATAATCTGTCGCTGGCTTTGGTGAAGCCTATATGAGGAGAACCTGCACATTTTTTAACACCTTATATAGATAATAATCAGCGACCAACAGATGAGGAGTCACAGGATGAACTGTGGTCTCCTGGAAGCAGCACGGCGGTGATGAGAAAGGAACACCAGAGCCTCTGGAGGATTGAAGTGTTCTAGCCCTTCACAAATCCACGTCAGAAACAACACTTGAAATGTGGCCTCCCAAAATGCCACAGATTATAAGAGGAGGAGGGATCAGCGTCAGCATGCAAAGTGTTTACAAGTGGCTCGCGATGGGAGGCGGCGTGAGACAAGCTAAGCCCCTTGTAGTGTGTACGAGTTGAAGGAAAGAGAGGAACAGAGAAGGAACTTAAAAGGAACAAGTGACCAGTGTTTTCTGTGATACAACACGGTGACATAATAAGATGAATGTGTGTTTAAAATAAAACTTCCATTCACTTCTTATAGCTCCACCGGGGTGCAGAGAAACAGCGTTCAGTCATCAGGTGATCTCTGACCTCTGACACACACGTGGACAGGAAGTAAAATAATATGTGAAATATTATCTGAGCCACTATTCTGCATTCATAATAAATAATTCAACATCATTATTACATGATATAATAAATAATGGTAAATTAAGCCCTGACAAAGAAGCAGTCAGTGACATTACTTTCTATAATAACATACAACATTATAGTCGAGTTTCTATACATCTTAGCAGCACTTTGGTTGAAGGCTAGTTTGGCATATCGACCAAACCAGTACCATTAATGTCATATAAATTATGCATGTAGCTGTAATGAAGCAGCGAGCGAATATTTACCCTCTGACTGAATTACTCACATTTATGTTCGATATGTTTCTATGACAAGCGAAATCAGTCACACTTTAAATCAAACCACGTCTGAAAAAAAATCTCCTTTAAGTCAGCTTGAAAGTTTCAAATGACGCTGAATATAAAACTTTTTCATACAGTCTCTTTGCCCGTTTTTTGTACAGTTATTTACAGTCAAACAGCAAATACTGAGGAACGATCAAGTTGGCAGTTTTAACAACAGTGTGTTGTTTTACAGCACATGAACACACTGTTATGGTATTTTTACACAATACGAGTCTATGGAAACTTGGCACAGGTCCTCTGCTGTAAACTATGTATATAATCCTGAGCCTGAGGACTTTCATGTCGCCCATGGAACCATTTGCAAGTGTCCCTCATACCTCACCAGAATCAATATGCAAACAGTCAAACATTTCATTTTCATTTCCAAACATGAATTTCTGGTTATCATCTCAGCTGAGGAGGTTTGTTTGTCTGTTTGTTGGATTATGGAAAAGACAGATTTTCAAAGAGTTATCCAACACACAGATACATGTATTAATTCCGGATATTTGGCTTTTTGGTGGACTAAACGACATACATCTTAAAATCCAGTAGATGGTAGTAAAGTTCAACAGTGACAAAACATATAGTAGAAATACGAATAACTCCATATGACAATCCACATTCATGAGTACCAGTCATCCTCTGGGGTAGATTAAACATGTAGCTGCTCAGACGTCATACAGAAAGCTTCATGGAGTGATCAGTGGTTTGATGGCAGAACCGATGGAAACATTAATACACACATATCGTGCAACTAATTGTAGTATTACATCCAAATGTAAACTGCAAAAAAGTCCGCTAGAGATATTAAGGAAAAATGGATGAACCCGATGCTGTACTAGAACAAGCCATAATTTAGAAGTCAGTAAAAGCTGAGATGATGAGGCTTCAGCTTGGTACAGCCATACTTTAGACATACATAGTGGCCGCACTTGCAGATTTGCAAGACTAGACTATTGGCCTTGACAGAGGTCTGCGCTCTACAAGTGTCTTTCTAGCTCTGTAGTCGATTTGTTTGCAGCCAGGGAAACCCAACAATGTGTCAAAGGCAGAAAGAAGAACTTCCATGTTTTTTATTTCTGGAAGTGTTTTTTCCTCCTTAACAAGGGACAAGCTCCTCTGTGAACTCCTGGTTTAATATTTAATCATGTCCTCTTCCTCTCTCATGCGACCTCACAGATGTTGCTTACAGCTGTTACCAGTGTCAGAGAGATGTCCGTCCTGTCACCGTCCTCTCAGATGCTGGTCTGCAGGTCGCCGTTCAGCAGAGTGCTCTGGGTCTCCGTGGGGTCGTTCATCATGCGAGACTTATCCTGCCGGCTGTCGCTGCGCTCCACCTCATCCAGCCCGCCCACTTTCTTTAGACACAGAACATTCTGGAAACTCTTCTTAAAGTTCTCCGACAGGAAGGCGTAGAGGATGGGGTTGGCGCAGCTGTTGGCGTATCCGAGAACCACCACGAAGGCGAAGGTGCTCCTCAGGATGGGGGTGGTGCTGATGGTTCCCGTCACCGAGGTGACATTGAAGACGTAGAACGGCAGCCAGCAGAAGACGAACACGGCCACCACGATGGACACCATCCGGGTGACCTTCCTCTCCGAGCGCTTCCTCTTGGAGGAGCCCACGCGGATGCCTGACGACTTCACCTTGATGATGATGAACAAGTAGCAAAGGCAGATGACCATGAGCGGCAGGAAGAAGCCCAGGATGAAGGTGTAGAACATGAAGGCTGTGTAGTAGGACTCTTGAGGCTCGGGCCACACGATGGTGCAGAAGCAGCCATCGTGCTTCGTGATGACGCCGCTGTAGATAACGATGGGCAGGTTGACCATCAGTGACACCCCCCACACCGCTATGTTGATAGTCTTGGCCATGTGCGGCTTGCGCCACTTTGTAGATTTAATGGGATGCACCACTGCCAGGTAGCGGTCTATGCTCATGACCATCAGGCAGAAGATGGATGTGAACTGGTTCAGGGAGTCGACGGTCATCACCACCCTGCAGAGCACGGGCCCGAACGGCCAGTGGACCAGAGCCAGCTGGATGGCGATGAAGGGCAGGCCCAGCATGAAGAGCACGTCGGCCACCGCCAGGTTGAGGATGTAGATGTTGGTCACCGTCTTCATCTTGGCGTAGCGCAGGATGACGTAGATGACGAGGGCGTTTCCGCACAGCCCCACGGTGCAGACCAGGAAGTACATGCAGGTGATGACCACCGTGCTGGTTTTGTTGAAGCTGTGGTCCGTGTAGTTCCCATGATGCTCGGACTCGTTGCCCTGCATGAAGCTCTCGTACATGAGGTGATCCGACAGGTTCGGAGGGGATGATGGGAAGATCCAGGAGTCCATGATGTCTCAGTGTCTCACATGGATTATGGCATCTCACCTGCAACCATAAAGACTCGGGTCAGTAAAAGTAATGTTATAAATGATATTTACAGTCCTGACAGTTATGGTCTAGCTGACAGAGATTAACAAATCATTCCACATGTTATGGATTTCGATATTGATTTTATGCTTTCCAGAAGAAGAAAAGTGAGATCCACAGTCATCATCTTCATCAGATATTGAATGTGATCTCGCCTCCTTCCTCCGTTCAGACCTCTTACTGATGGATGTTTGCCTATTGATGCCATTGATTTGAATGTAATGAATGGCTCCCACGTGGCATTACACCCAGCGCATGGATGATGCAATAATTTCTGTGATGTCATTTTGGATGTTACTTGTGTTCTTTTGAATAAGAAAACGTCCTCAGAGGATTTTATAGATATTAAATCTGACTCCTCTTTCAGACCGGACCTGAGTGATAGGATGTGTAAAGACAAGCACCTCAGGGTCTTTCCACCTGAGGCTCAGACGTTCCCTGTGTGTTTGCTCGGGCCGGCACTGCTGCCAAGGGAAATCACTCTGCACACCCTGAACGGTCATGAGCTCCCCCCGGGGAGACGCTCGCCCTTCACATGGTCTGTGGCGACAGGTTACACTGAATTTTCTGCTGACACAATTTTTCAATTTATTAGGGGGTGGGCACGGATGTAAATGAATCCCAGCCTAAGTAATTGAATGAGAGGAATGACTGTACTGTCAATAGCCTGGCCACAATCAGACTGAAGTGCTCGACACAAGGAGGCAAACACGGTCTGACAACTTAAGTTTGGGGCCAATAACATGATGGGTTTTCATTACTGCCTGTTTGTTATATTCACCATGGCAGCAGGATGTGGTGGACGCCGACTGGAGTCTTGTTTTTGGTGAATATGCGACCAAATGTTGCAGCTGAGTGAAAACAGAGCTTGTCCATAAATGTGCCTTATCTGAGTCAGGTGGATGGACAGAATATTGTATAATGTAACAGTTGGAAACCCAATGGGAGAAACATCTTTTGCTTGTGTTGCATAAGCATATGATGATTAATTATTCTGATTATAAAACACAATGTCCTGATGTTGACACTGATCACAAATCACATGTCAGTATTGGTGTGAGTGACATTTTAGTTCAGTTTACTTGTTGCATTTGAATCATTGTGCAAAAATGTGCAACAGGTATTTCTTTTACAAAACCCAGCCTTGAAATATCACAGTCAAAAACACATCAAAAATTCAGTTTGCCAACAGAACAACCCTTGAAATACTGTTCTAATAAAAAAGGTGTCTTTTAAAAAAAATGTTGTCTTTTTCTTCTTCTCTGCTCAAGGCCATGAATTCTGCTCTAACTTTTGCATTTAGGTGCTAAAATCTAGGAGGTGGATACCTGGACAAAATGCTTCAGGCTCATAGTTCATCATGCAAATCCAGCTTATGGAACATGCAGCGAGAATGAGATCAAGTCAGGAATTTAATGTACAGCTGAGCCTAGAGCTGAGGATGAAGGCTGAAGTCATATTTGTTTCAATGCACATGCAAGAAGATGACAGGAGAACTACAGACAGGAGAACACTGACTCTGCAGTGGATAAAACATGATATGGAACATGTTCAATATGGCAAATTTGGTCAGCTTAATTTGAATGGAAAATGGTCCTATCACACATGTACATACAAAAGTATCATCTTACCTGCAGCTGGATTTGATGTCACTATTTAGAAAATGCGCCACTTCTGCATCCAAGTGTTTCACTAATTTATGGCAGATTCACCACCATCATCTTTAAATATTCCCTCAGTGCATCGAAGTGGAAAACCTCTGTGCAATGCAAATGTCCCTTCTGATAATCCGACACTGCGACCCGCGCTGCGCACGAGGAGAAAAAAGACAAGTGAAGCGAACACACTTGGCTCCAGCTCGGAGCTCCGCCGCGCGCCGCCACTGTCTCCATGTGGAGAGCGCGGAGACGTTGAAGGAGGTGCCGAGGAGGTGCTGAGGAGACTCACCTCTGAAGGGAAGAGAGGCTGTCTCCTGGGACACACGTGTCCTGTCCTGCATGCACGTGGGGATGGGTTAAACGGTGCACGCATTTTAATGGCATCTTCATCAAATTAATTGTGCGTAAAAGACGCGCACCGCTTGTTGGACTTTGTTGAGAAAATGGGAATTATGGATGGGACTCAACGAGATGTCAGTTTAAGATGACAACCTTTAATAATGTGTAAACACAGTAGATGCTGTGGGAACATTAGGATAAAGGTACAATACGACTTTGCCCCCGCAATAATCCAGTGGAAATGTTGGTGCCATGATTTGGCACAATTCGGTTTCTCACGAGAGAGTCGGCGGAAATGACTATATGATGGCTGCATAAAATTGACAATGTGTTGTGAAGACCAGGAAAATCTCTTAACAATTATTTCTCTTCGACTATGTGGAGTTTCATAATGCATAAATCATCAAAAATAGTCCCCAAGGTCTGGTGCGTAAAAAACGTTTTTACGCACAGGTTTATTTATGAAGGTTTTGACCCTGGTGAGTAAATTTAGGGTGAACACTCTTAATTTTCTAATTGCTTTTCTTACTCATAATTATGAGCCTTCTGGGCCTTTAGTGAATCCCTCCGACCCACTCTACAACATCATTGTAGCTTCCAGCCACCAGAGGCAGCACCGAGTGCAGAGACGCACGACAGCACCCAAATTACGCACATTGAAAAAACCCTTCACGCGCCATATTTGAGGAAGTTATGTGTTTAAAGATGGTTTCCTCAATCAGATGAAGTATAAAAGTGAGCACATGTGCAGGGATACATGCCAGGACTTTATGGTCTGTCTGCTCTGTGATGGTGCCTGTGTCCTCTCTCCACACAGGCCTCGGATTCTCCTGATTCACCAAACAACAGATCATGGCGACTTGTGACAAAAACAAATCCAGTGTCCAGAACATCCCTTCACCAGACTGTGAGTGATGATACAGATGCACATGTTGTTTTCAATCCTTCATCCTTTGAGTGAGACCCTGCATGCTGGTATGAGTGTGGTCCAATCTGCTGCACAGGTAAGGTGAACTTCATTATCCCTCATGCTGCTGAAGTTGTTATTATGCAAATGCAATCTAAGTTTTTTCAGACAAAATAAATGTAAACAGTTTTGACATTAAAGAGGAAGTTGTGGTGTATCATGTTGGGCTTGGCATTGGCATTTGCTGTGTGAGTGTGTTTGAGCATCAAGGATGTGGTTGACGAAAGACTGTTTCAAGTTGATTAAGTTTTCTGTTGTAAGTTGTTCTGACACAAAAGCTGCTTTGCATTTTGTGTCTGTCAGTTGTTTTCTCTTTTGGCAAAAACTGTGCTATAACCCCAGATTTTTCAGTTTTGCTGTGTGAGAAAGACTCGTGTGTGAGTCGACTGAAACACTGTTAAAATAAACTGTGCAGTGCTGCTTGTGTGTGAGGGCTTCCCCTCTGAGATTTCATCGATCCACAACGCTTCAGATCTCGACAGCTGTTGTGACTTTTTTTTTTTTTTAATACCATCTGATGACTAAATGTCAGATCGTTCAAGTCTGGGAGTCTCTTCTAGCTGTGGGGAGGATCAGCTGCTCGGCTGTCACCGCAAACTCCATGGTAACATCAAAAGTCAAAAGATCCCTCGCACGACTCGTCACCTCGGCAGGGATGCTGAAGTAGTTGGAAGCAAAGTTAGTTTTCAGTGGCTCCAAGACGCCTCTGTCACACCGGTTACCAGGAGCGGGTTGTGTAGCAGAGCCGATAGAAAGGTCAGCTTCTTTTCAAATGTGTTGTATCCTTTGGCAAGGAACGTCTGTTTTCTCCCTGACCTGCTGATCCTCATTAACTTGATTTGAGTGGTACAATGTGTCAGATAACTTCTTATTTATCCTTCCTGCTTGTTGATGGAGGTAAGCAGGTGATGATGACAGTAATGTTGATGTATTTCCGTTATGCGGTGACTGTAAACCTGCGCTGACTCTGTGTCTGTTAAAGGAGGTGTAGAGAAAAAGGTCAGCTGTATCAAACCCACGTATCTAGTCGGCTAAGCTGGTTTTTACATTGATAAATAGCTGTTCATTTAATGTATTGACAAATTTTGTTTCTTCTCTTTGTCTTTAAAGTTCACCAAGTGATTCTATGTTATTTAGAGGTGTGCGATACTGCAAGATTTGGTATCGATGCGATACCAAGTAAATACAGGGCCAGTATCGCTGATACCGATACCAATACCGATACTTTCAATATTTAAGGTTGATGTACCATCACACTGCTGATCCTTAGGTGTTTTTGTGGTTTTTCCTTGGGATTATTTTGTTAAAACCATGGACAGAATTTGGGCAAAGTTTAAAGGCGACTGCAAATACTTTATTATCAAAAACAGAAGAAATAGAGCAGTAATTAAAAAATTTTCCCCCAAAAATTGTTGTGTGCATTTTTTTCTTTAAAAAACAAAATTTATTATATGAGAGAGAGAGAGAGAGAGAGAGAAAGAGAGCGCTGAGTGGCCTGCTGCCGCTGAGTTACGTGACGGTAGAACATCAGAGCACAAGAGGGGGAGGAGGAGCAAAGTGCGCCTGCTCCACGCTGAGAGTGAGACAGAAGAAGTGGCAAGTCCAGCGACCTGGCTGTCTCCTCTTTGACGAGACCGCACAAGCACATACAAGAGCGAAACTGACATTAAAGTATCGATCTCACCACTCTAGTATCGATCCGATAGCGATACCAACTTGGTATCGATATTATCGATATTTGGATCGATCCGCCCACCTCTAATGTTATTCTGTGGTCAAGATTTAATTTATGTGATGGAAAATAGGCACATGTGAACTGTCAAAGAGGGACGGCTGCAAAATGAAGGGAGTCAGCAGTAGTTTGTCTGCGTGGGTGTTGTGTGTTTGCAGGTGAAACGGTCACAGGGGAAATCAGACAAATTGTATTTCCTCTCCTGGGATGGATTAAACCCCACTAAACTTCATCGCTCTTCATCAAAATTACATATGTGGAACTTTATTCTTTCATGCCTTACTGCCTTCATTTTGTATGCACAGATCCAAATAGTCCACCCTTGTCTCCTCATTGGTTCAGCCATGGTGTCGACTGCTTATTAGTGAAACCTGTGAACATGTTAACAAGGATAAAAACTTGATTTTCATGTAGAAAGAAAAGCAGTTATTATCAGAAGTCATCTCGCCACAAGGTGCAATCAATGACCCATTAACTTGTAGGTCGTCTGAAGCCAAAGCTGAAATTTAACTGTGACATTTTAACATTGACTTTTCCTAACTGTGCTTTTATTTACTTTCTCAGAATATAAAAGGCGACGAGGATAAAAAAAAAGGCTTCATGATAACACAAACTGAAAGGACCCTTCAGGTACTGATGCTGTTTATCAGTATTCTCCCCGAGTGAAACAAGCATGCCGATACATATTGGCATTGAATGATGTCTGGAGTGAAGTCTTGATGGCTCCCTGGCTTGATTAGCTCTGTGTCACTCCAATTGATAGTGGTGATATAATGCAGGAGAGCGCTCGAAGCTCGGGTCTTTATTTGCCGTCTAATTACTGAGGCATGACCAAGCACCCCTCTGTTTCAGGCCCTGAATTGAAAGCATTGATTATGCATCCTGCCAGGGTAAATTGACAAACAATTAGTAGCCCGAGGCGGCGGAAAAGTATTCAGAGAATACTGCGGATGCTTTTGGTATTTTCCTAATGATTCAGCTGTGAGAGAAACACATTCGCCAGGTGTCTTGGAAGGTTTTGCTTCAGTATGTTAGCACAGAAAATGATGTTCTTCAGTGGCCTAAAGCAAACGCTTTCTCATTTTCGTATTCAGTCAGACAGGACTTAAAGTGTTTTTATTTAATGGATCAAGGACTTTGTCTTTGTCAGAAAGGTGCTGCATAAAGTCTCTTTTAATGCTGCCATAGATATAGTGGCCGTCCTTCTTTTACAGATGCCACATGTTTTTCTCAAGGGCGTCTTCCTTCCATCCTCTTCATGTGATATTACTGTCGAGTGAGGCAGGTGGCTTATTTTTTCCCGTCCAATTTATTGCACATTTGGGGCTAAGTGGTCGTCATTGTCCCACTTCCCCTCTCATCTGTTCTCGCCAGGGCGCAACATCGCCGAGCCAACTGACATCGATGACCCTTCACAGTTTGAGAGGTCGTCGCGAATTTAATACGAATCTCTTTCATCTCGCCCATTAGGTTTGTGTTATTATTACAACCCCGGCACTCATTAAGAAATGGTCAGTGAAAGTCACATCAGAATGGAAAATAATGATTACCTGTGTCGCTAAATAACACCAACCAACAATAATGATTAAATATATAATGAGGCGTCTTGATATATGTAGTGTTTGTTCTGCTGTCGGGCTGCAACTAATGATTAGTTTCATTGATGATTAATATGCTGACTGATTAATCAGTTTATGTAATAATGAAAAATGGACATTATAGCTTCCAGAGCCTGAGGTGACGTCCTCACATTGCTTAAAATAAACCTTAAAATATTCAACCAACTGTCACATATGATGAAGAGCAGTGGGACGTGCTCACATTTGGAACCAGAAGGGATGATTAATCTAATAGTAACTTTATAATTAACTTTCTGTTGATCGACTAATCAACTAATTCTCTCAGTCGTCTTCTGCTCAGGCTGTTTTTGTTTACCCGGTATAATCACTCTTATGCAGACTGTGGTCATCAGGTATTGAATCATGACTGTTGTTCAATTAGCTGCAGTTCAGTTTATCAGTCCGGCAGTACATAAAGTTATAATGTGTATTAGTCTGCATTAGCTTTAGCTGGGTGTACCTAATAAACTGGCAACTTGGGTATGTCTTTGGACACCATTTTAGGAAAGTCTAACTTCTCTAGGTTTATGAATTTAACTGTGGATCAGAAACAGGTTTGAGCTGTTCTAATATGTGAGGCTCATTTTTCAACCACATTCCTGCCACAGCATAAAAACAACAATCAATAATTTCGCCCCTGGTTCATTGTGACTCTTATCGAGCAGAACCAGTCTCAGTCACAAGGCCCGGCTGACTTGTCCGGTCTCTGCTCCGTGTGTGCTCTTCACACACATGGCTGTTTATTTACACAGGCTGAGTCTGGCTGCAGTGATAAAGCCTGCTGAGGATGACTGGAGCTCCTGGGAGACACTCGCTGGCCTGATTCTGGACCATCAACTCTGTTGACGTTTTCCCAGTTGCTCTGTTCAAAAAGGAAATAGTTAGAGAGGCAGAAATGTGCCTCGTGGTGCTGAAGTCTGAATGGATTTGTTCCTTATGTCTCTGGCACTGAAGCGCTGTTGTAACACGTCCCTTCTTTGACATTTATACCATCAATCTTAGACTGGGACAAAGTACTCTGATTACTCAAAGCATTCTTATAAAACCTCCGCAAATAACAGTTTTTAATATTGTGGTCAATATTTAGCTCTTTCTTATTATGTCTGTCATTATTCATCTGCTAATAATGAATATTCTGTAAAAATGTGATTACTCTAATTTCCATGTATAATAATTTGGTGACTTGAGTGTGAAAGATTCAACTATAGAAGTTTGGGAAAATAATTTCTAGTCCTCTTTTTCCAGACCTTTCAACCATATCTCACGGTCTTCCTCAACATTCATTTTATGCTCATTCTCTGCCAAATATCATCCTTGACCACAGACAGCAGTTGCGATTAGGGCTGCAACTAATGAGTATTTTCATTAGTGTTTAATCATTTAGTTGATGAAATGAAAGAAAATTGCTCATCAAAATTCAAATTGCTTCCTTTGTCCAACCAGTAGTTAATAGGAAAAAACTAGTTAACTCTTGTGTTAAGACATGTTGCTAAAATGTTGCTTATAATTCGGTGTCTTTAAAATGCTTTTAAATATATATATAAACATTATCCAGTGGATGTATTGACTTTAATTACAAGCTGGCACAAACTAATAGTCGTTGTTCATCTTCATGTTATTTTTTGTTGTTGGCTGTTTTCATATTGCACGTCCCTGTAGATGACACGTGTCGGGAACATGAGCAGAGGTGAAGGAAACGTAGTTCAAATTAACAACTTCCTCTCCATGAGTGTGACATATTTAGGGCACGTCCCTAAGCTTTCATGAACGGCGGGTGTGACACTGTGCTGTGCAGAAGTGAAACTGCAGGTGAGAGCTGAAGTGGGACCAAAAACAGTCTGAGCCCAAACGTCTGAATGAGGATGAATCAGTTTAGATCAGGGGGTCTTAAGAGAGAGTATAAATACTAACTCATTCCGTGTTTCCAACAATAGCTGCACCCGTGACATTTGACAAATCCGCATGTGAAATCCAAATTAATTACACATTAATCTGTGCGGTTGTGCAGCGTCGTCTAAAATTGGATTACAAACAAGTGTGTGATTGAATTTGTGGGTAAAGTTGAGATGATACTTCAGTTGTAGTAATTGTACAAATTCATACCTGTGTGTCGTGTTGAGGAGTTTTGTGTCATGTCCTCAGCTGGTCAGTTCCTGTTGTGGCTATAACCTCACATCCTCAGTCGCTTGTTGTAAGCTGCTCTCTTGTTGTTCAGAGAAGCTAAAGAGCTGCTCCTTTCGAAGCCGTTAAATGTGATTGATTGTGTTTGCTGCACATTGTGCCACCAGACTTCTTAAGGCTCAATCCAAAACTCCCTTTAATTCCCGTTTTTGTAACAGTGGCGGGCGGCCGATCTCTTTCATCAAACTCACTCTCAAAGATTTGAGGATTAAACAGAAAACATGTACTTTATGATCAAGACAACACATTCAAGACTTGACTTGAAATCAATGCTGTTTGTCGCCTCGTGGACATATTTCTCTCCTGGGTGGCACTTTGTGTTTTTGAGTTTCATGTTAATTTCGTCTTCCCTTTGGTTATGCGCACACACGTTTTATATCCATACTAATTAAAATGTAAATGAAGCCTTTGAATGCTCTATTTTCAGACTTCAACATCAGTGGCACTTGGTAGCAGCTCACAACCTTTAGATATGTACTGAAAAGAAAATATATGTATATAGTGTTTATATTGAGTCCATGATTGGTCCTGGTGAATGAAACACACACATGTTGGTCCAATAGCAACAAGATAAATCAGGACAATGACTCTGACATTGTTGGTTTTCACCTCTTGCCCACCGGATGTCGGTGCGGGACATTTGAAGGATGCAGACTTAACGGACACATGCAAGAATATTTTCAACTTGTTGCTTCAAATCCTAGATGTCACGGATGAGCGATTTTGAATGAATGCATTGAATATTACTGTGCCTCTATTTCTTGTGATCATCTGTGAAAATATCTTTTTGCACATTCATCCAATGATTTATTTTGTGAGTGTATGGCCTCTAAGTCTTTATTGCAGTACGTCTCGAGGGTTAGTCAAAGTAAAGAGTATTGAATGTGAGCCCATCACCACATTTTCCTACTCAACATTTTCTTTTCTTCTCACCACACTGAAGATTTTAAAGGCCTTGAATTAGTTTTTATCTACTTTCCCTGCCAACCTTCAAAGCTTTATGAACTTCTTACTCACAGCTGTGACATTGTCCGACTCCCGATGTCCCCTTTCAAGTATTAACTGTTTTTGTTGCTGAGAAGTGATGATAACCATTTATATTTATGGTAAATAGATAATTACTTTGGTGCTGCGCTTTTGTCCCTGATGAAACCAACCGGTGGAAAATTGGAACCAGTGGAATTGATCATTAAAATAACAAGAAATATATTTCAGAATGGTCACAGAATATGATTTAAGATAAGATCAAATAAACCTTTACCGAGCCCCAGAAGGAAAATTTGGTTTTAATTAAATATTTTTATTGAAAAACTATTCATCATGAACAGTTTTTTTCTGTTTCACCTGCAGTTAGTAACTTCTCATTTGTGCCTTGATGTTTTTGTTTTTCAGCTGTTTGTCTTTTATGGCAATAGCAGTAATGTAACTAACTCAAGTACCGTAGTCGAGTACATATTAGAGATACTTGTACTTGTATTTGTGAAGGTTTTTTCATCCTGCTTTTTACTTGTACTCCACTACAGTTTCGTAGGGAAATATTGTACTTTTTACTCAGTTACATCTCTGGAGCAGCTTTAGTTACTAATGACAAGATTTTACTTTGAAACAGTGTAAAGTACAGTTTGATGCATATACTGTATAAAATATGATGCTTTGTTATAAATTAAACTATAACCAGCAATATACAGAAAAAGCTTAGCTCCAGCTATACTATACTTAAATTCAACTTAAACATGAATGCATTAGTAATAATATAATATATTCATATTTTCTGTATTATGAGTACTTTTGCTCTTTTAAGTACATTGTGCTGATACTTGTCTAAGTTAAGTTGTCGGTGGTTTTGTATTAATTGAATAAGCGAATATGCAGTGTCTTAATTCGTGAGCTTTCAAGTTGCTGGTAGGTAATTTCACCGCTTGCAGTCTTTGTGCTGAGCTAACCTGACCTGCTGCAGACAGCTTTGAGATCAAAAACTGACTAATGGCTCATGGCGCTCATGGCCCACTGTCATATACCACTTTTGATTCTTATGGACAAATGCCACTGCTTCTTGATGGTGGCATATGAGACTTGAAAACAGTAGGTCACTCCTCTTCCACTGATGCACACCACTCCCCAGTTATCACTCTGTGCTTTGCCTGGATACCAACAGTGACCTACTGTTAATGTGGCAGTGTGACTACTAGTCAAATTGACAAACCACCAGCAGAAGAGAAGGAAGAGCGACACACCATCCGTCACTTTCCAATTGCTCTGTCTCTCCTGGCTGCAGCTTCATATTTCACAGACAGATATGAGTTTTGGTATCAAATCCTCTCATATCTAACTCTGAGCCAGAAAACAAATAAGCATATTCTTCACAAATGTCGACTTTAATACTTCCTCCGCCACTGGATAAGAGTATATTAAAAAATCAAGTCGTACCAAAAAGTCACAATCGTGATCATGTATGTAATTTCTTTAGGCCTTTACCACACGCGACATGAACGCACATCCTTGGCTTGCATGACGTCCACACAGCGGTGACATGGGAACAAGATGTCCGAGTGCTCCATGTCACGGGGAGCCCATCATCTGTTGTGACTTTGCATTCTATGGGCGAACCTTTTTTTTTCCTCAGGAGAACATTCACATCCACACATTTCCACTTCACAATTGCA
The DNA here is from genome assembly GCA_037975185.1 of Centropyge bicolor. Taxonomy (NCBI): domain Eukaryota; kingdom Metazoa; phylum Chordata; class Actinopteri; family Pomacanthidae; genus Centropyge; species Centropyge bicolor. The sequence continues at coordinate 193,689 of JBBMOC010000092.1, read as the reverse complement.
CGTGAGAGCACGGGCTGAACGGCGGAGCTCCTCGCCACTGTGTGCGCCTTTCTAATCCCGTGAAACCGAAATTGGTTTTCAGAGCCGGGAGATGATAGATAATGCAGCTCATGGAGGAAGGCAGACGTCGGCTCAGATTTCTCAGGTGGGCTGCGCCTGAATGAGCTGTCAGTGGCACCGACCACCTTGCTTTGCCGTCTGTGACTCATCGCGTAGTGTCTGGTAACATCCAAAGGAGTTAGACTCCCCTCAGGAGTTATAATCTCAGACTCAACACTTATCGTAGGTAAAAACAGCCTCTTGGTTCATAGAGTGTTTTTTTATTCCACTTGTCATTTTAGATCTGCACCTCCACTGAGTCCAGGCGTCACATTATGGTGCAGAGCTTCCTTCAAATACTGGAAAATTTCTGCACCTTCATACCTACATTTACCACCCTGTCACATCCAGAATAGACTATTAATTGTCTATTCTCTTAAAACTTTAGCAAATAAATGTTGGAAATTTAGTTACACTTAATTACCACTCATTTATATCCCACCAGCACATCAGGAGAAACTCTTCTTCACACAGCCACAAATTGAAAACATTATTCTTCTGACACATTTTATTCATCTGTTACCTTCAGATCGTAGGGAAATTAATGGAGTGAGAAACACAAGACTAACTGCGTGGTAGATTAAAACATGGCCCACAAGAGCTAAATATGATTAAAGCAGCAAATTGATCAGCAGACTGGTTGTGCACAGCAGGATATTTAACACTAAACGTATGAAGTAAAGAAATCTTGATTAATCTTGCCACAGGTGGAGAGCAACCAAAGTGCCATCTTGAATGTCCCTATGGTTAATAAAACATGAGAAAGGGCTCTCTAATGTGGCCTAATGTACTAGACAGCGTGATAAAATGCCCTTGAGGGTGACTTCTAGTAGGAAAATGCCATAAAAGCTGCCCTGCATGCTAGAAAATATTCGTATTTAATAGTTAAATATCTCAAATTTACTCTGGTCACATATTTTTTTCTCATCTTAGTCAGTAGTTTGACTGAGTGCATCACTTTCTTTGCTGACTTTCTCCATGTTGTTGCCCCCCTGCATGCAACTGGTGCCCTTCCCCCCCCCCCCTCAGACTGCCACTGATAGTAATTATAGATTTTCAGATAAATCGACCATAAACTGCTTTTACACTGTCTATATCTGTGCTACTTTTTTCTACAGGTCACTGTTCTTGTACTGTTTCCATGTTGAAACAGAAGTTAAAAAACTCACCACTTAGTGCCACAAGACTTACTTATTTAACTGCATGTAAAGCACTGTCATCCTTTAGTCTTAAAATAGGTGTGTGCTGCTGTTATAGATCTGATGACGTTTCCTTTGTTTAGTAAAAAAATTCATGGATGACACTACTGGTTAGTTGCAGACTTAAAATGGGATTGATGACATGATCTATGCTCAACATGGGGGCTCAAACTAATATATATTTGATTTTGTGAATTATTTTCCTCAAAGGGCCATCTGTATTTGTGTGTGCGCTTGTTTTTATATCCTAGTGGCGACTACACACCAACCTGTGGGGACAAAATGGAGGTCCATATGGGTGCAAACTGTTTTTTGAAGACATTCTTATAGAGTTAAAGTTACAATTAGATTAAGGTTAGGGTTAGGCATTCAGCTGTGATGGTTATGGTTATGGTAAGGAGCTAGAGAATGTATTATGTTAATGCAGTGTCCCCATGTAGCCAGTGAAACAAGCCTGTTTGTGTGTGGTACACTTAATATATTAGTGTTCAGACTGGGGCAGGGGAGGCAGATCTGGCCGCCACGCTGTTCTCAAGGAGAGGTGTAAACAGAATGCGCAGCCATCTGCACCACACAGACCTCTCATCCACCGACTGTAACACCTGCCAACGTTCAGAGCGCCTGCGAAAGTCCATCATGACTTAAAGTTGCCTCAGCTGTGATTTTTACAGCATGACTCTGGATGTTGGATCTGAAATGATTTTACGTGTGTGATGAAAATGATGATAAATACAGGCCTTGCTGTTTCTGTCTGTTATCTTGATTTAACATATGTACGTGTGTGTGTGTGGATTAACCTCGTCTGCTTGGCTAATTTAAAGGTTAAAGCATTGCCTTCTGGGACCTAATGAAGCAGTGTTGCATTTTCGTGTTTCTATATTGTAGCCTCTTTGAACGTATACACAGCTGACTCAACTATATTAAATAATAATATTACTTAATAGTTTAAAACAAAAAACATTTTCAATCAAATTGAACAAGCCACAAACGGAAGTGATGCAAACAATACATACGCCATGTTTATGCTCATACTTCAAGGGTTCTTGAAACGTAATTATAACAATGGCGAACCCTGGCTCACGGCCGAACTCAGACAGTTAAGGTTGCACAAGGAAGAGGCGTTCAGGAGCAGGTAAAGCGAGCTGGAGAGAGAAGCCGCCTGGACACACTGAGCTGCTGCATTACATATGAAGTAGGTTAAGAGTGTCTGAAGCACCTGAGAGGGTCCAATTCAATGTAAATCTCATCTCTCTCTCCTCATCTCTCTCCTGTTGTTTATTAGTGAATGCAGCTTATTGTGCAGCCTGCCTGTTGGCACTTCAGTCGTGAGATAATTGCCACATTATGTGTCTGCAAAAACCAGAAGCAGAAAAGCACAAACAGCCGCGAGAGCTGATCCATAATCTGAATTTGTGCAGTTTTGTTCACAGTGGCAGAAACTGTTTATCTGACTCCTTCATAGGCGAAGATTCAGCCAAGCTCATGGTCGATATAATAGAGAATACAATCACCAGCGATGTTAAAACAACAAATGCACAAACAGTGTCCATATTTTCCCAATTAAATGAAACCATTTGTCCTGGCTGCGTCTTATCTTTCCTTTGTCTTGTAACGATTCGGTCCATTTCTCGTGAAGCCTTTTATGTGTGTTCTGTGCTTTGAACTCATCAGGCATTCAACAGATTGATTCAGCGCGAATAAAAGGATTCATCTCGCTTTAAACCTAATTGGCCGTCATCAGGGTAAAATTCTGCATTTGTCAGTGTTTCAAAGCCTCGTCTACGTGTTTTACCATAACTAGAAAACGGTCTGTCGAAAATGTGCTGGTGCCATCTTTGTTGCAGTCACACATGCACATAATAAGTGGGTAGATTATTGCGTTTCATATACACAGCACAGGAAAGAGCCCGCGCGACAAAAGGTGTGTTTCAAAGTCCGGTTTAATAAGATGAGGTGAAAAGTAACCTGCTGTCCTCGGTCCACGTGTCTGGCCGTCTGGGATAAGTGGTTTTCAGCTCTGGCTTTATTCATGCTTATGTGCACCCCGTGGCCTGCTGGGGATTATCTCCTGTGCCATGGATGTGCATATTTATCCTGCTCAAATGCCACTGCCTTGAGTCTGTCAAACACACACGTATGCAAAACTGCAGATAATAGCATGAATCATGTGTCTGCTCTGAACTGAAGCGTCAGAACTTGGTTGTGCTTTTGTTCTCATTTTCTTTGTTTTTAAGAGAGACACCTGATCATGATAATAGCGATAACAGATAATTTAGTGGTCACCCTTTATGTACAAATCCCTTTGAGTAGATGTTATCTATATGTTTTGAGATATAGCACGTGGCTGCTCCACCAAACCATTGTAACTGAACCTGGTTTCGCTGGAGGTGCGTGGCTTGTGAATCTCGACAGATCAGACTTGGAGATACTGATTACTTCATAAACTGAATTAGAAAAACAACCACTTTTCCATCCAAATGTGCATTTTTTTTTTTAGAAAAATTGCCAAAAGAAAATGCAAGTTGTTGCATGTTTCCTTCCACTGTGTGAGTTGGTCTGTGGCGATAAACAGCTGGCGCCACTAGTTTTATGCTTAGGTGACATTAAACCATTACAGAAAAAGAGAGCACACGAGAAGATGTAATTAAATAGATGCTAGTCAAACTTATTTTACTTTAATTTTGAGGAAGGTTACAGCCTCCTCATTGCTCCGAGCAAATCTGATGTTTTCGTCTTCATTATTTTTTTGCCTCCTCAGTTTATCTGTAAACCATCTTAAGCCGAGTATGAAAATGTTTTTGCGATATTCAGAGAATTTTCTGCCTTTTCTCTCATTTTTTTTGTGCACATTAAACACTCATCTTATCAGTCAGCCGCTGAGTAGAACAAAAATCGACCTGTTCATTACTACTCAATCTGCCTGTGCACCCTAAAGTAAAGTGAGTATTTACTAAGTAATCCCTCATTACTTGATGATTATCTGACCATTACTCACCCTTTCCACATGATGAATTGTGAAGTGCTATCGTGTCTTTGATTATAACCACCTGCCCAACGACTTAAACACAGTTAGATAGCACTGTAGTCATTTACTAATGAGCTGCTTGTGCTCCTATGTGTCTCTGAAGGGAGAAGCAATAGCTGCTTTCTACAAATTGGAACAATGTCAGAACTCCAAGTCCATGGCAAAGCTGGCATTTTCCCTCTGACAAGTTGACATTAAGCTCATTTTTCTGGAAGTCATTTTAAAGTAGCGAGGGCTGACTTCTTTGCTACTGTTAAAAAATATCCCTCTGTTATTTTCTTGCTGCACAAAAAAACATGCAGACAGATCTGGCAACCTCTCTCTCTCTCTCTCTCTCTCCTCTCCTCTCTCTCTCTCCTGCTTGGTTTCAGTCTTTTGCAAGTATTTCCCCTTCCTTTAAATATTTGTGTTTTGAATCTCTGTGCACGTGCCGCAGCCAAATATCCCGGCTCATGCAGGCAGACTGTCAGCTGCCAGACTTGGTTTGAAGCTGACCTGTTGCCTCCCGCGCTGGCGGCGGCAGCGTGAGTTTCATGCATCTTTTACTGACACATCAAGGCTGCGGCTATAATGCATTTATTTATTTCCCCGCCGTCGCTGTTTGTTTGTGTTCCCTTAACGCGAGGAAGTAATGATTTGTTTATTAGCGATGGCACTCTGTGAGTAACAGCTTCGGATTTAGGCTTTGGAAATTTGCATCATCGAGGTGTTTGCTTAGCAACGCAGATCACAAAACGCACAAGGCCGGGCGACAGATGGCGGCGTAAGGAGATACAGAAACACGGCGAACTGAGAGCGGGAGCGCCAGAAAGCGACAGGGTTGCTTTCCTGGAGCAGCAGAGGTGCGTTGTCATGCGCTCGCGGAGACGGAGAACTCGGCCGCCTCCATCTACAGCAGCAAACCCTCGTTTCATTAAAGCCTCGCCCGCCTCTTAATGAATCTTTAATAGTGAACAAACCCAGAGCATTGTTGCTTTTGGAAGCTGCCATGTGCTCTGGGCTGTGTGATTAAAGAGGAGATTTGTAAATGAAGCAGCAGCAATGAAATATAAATAACCTGGAATGATATTAGGGAAAACAAAGTGTGAGCTGCCAGACACTGTAGATCATAGTGTTTAGTGTACAGAGCTGTTCTTCTCATGTTCACATAAATTACAACTCATTAAAATACATTAAAGTGCAATAGCTTGTGTGGTGTTGTAACAGCTGAGATTGTGATGCGCCGTCTACAAATCATCTGCCCACTCTTCATTTCACACCAAGCCTTATCAAACACGCATCCTCTCAAATCACCGTCACGTCACGCTTACTTAGAGCGAGCGTCCGCAGCTCGTCGCTTACGTTCAAGTAACTCCCGCTGACAGTTTTTGTCGCTCTGTTGAGGTTGAACCGATGTGGATGGATGGGGGCCTCGAGGAGCGACGCGAGAGAGAGAGAGAAAACAACAGCCGCCACTCTGTTAGATTCATTAGGTCTGCCGTGGCGCGCCTCCAGAGTAAACAGTTTGCAGAGGTGTCGGTCAGGACGTGTGATATTTAACCTGATGAGAAGGACATGACGTCTGTTATTGTGTTCTGAAGCGCTGTCGTGGCGAATGTGAGTGATGGTCTGTGCATTTGAAAATACTCAGAATATTAAAGTTTTTAAGTCTTTGCAAGCCGAGAAAATCCTGGCAGCAGAGCAAGCTTGATAATATCCATTTTATCCTAGTATCCACTGGATTTACAGTCAGGGTCACTTCAACATGGACCTGTGTGATCTTCATCTTCTGTGATTAATCTTTTGTATGATGTCTGGATTACATGCAAAACAAATGGGTTGTTGTCTCCAAGATAAGTAGATGAGGGATTTATATCCAAGTCCCAATGATCCTAATATTATTTGTTTATTGTTGTTTGCATGCAATCATTTAGATCTAGATATTTTAAAACTCTTGAGTTCTTCAAAAATATACTTTTGCAGGTTGTGCTGCAACATCGGCACAATTCTCATCTGTGTGTTTTTTTTTAAAGCGAGTTCATGTGAGAAGTGTGGCCGGGATGCAGAACCGGAACGTTTAAAAACTGTGTCAGTGTGAACTTGACTCGACTGCAGATGACTACTGTGCCGTGACCCAGCTAATCACAGCAGGCGTCAGGGGTAATTTAGGACTTAGCGTACCCACCACACCCGTGTCATTTCTCCAAGGATCCTGACTCTCAGCAAATCAAAAGAAGACATGCAGTATGATGATAAATGGAAGCCACTGAGTGAGAGGGTGAAACTTTATATGAGACACATACAGTTGGCTGCCACTTGGCTGTTTAAAACCAAAAAATGAAACTGACAAAAATCTCTTAGAATGTGTGTTTTACCAGCAAGAATGAGAGTGTTGCATGTTGCGAAGTGAGATTGATAAATCTATTGTGGAGAAAGTATCGGTGTAGATGTCACAGCAGGCCTAACGTCTACCTTCACCATTTCCAGCTGGATTTTAATTTGCTTCATTGCCAAAACAGCTGCTGGTTCAGTTGGCATCTGTGGCTTTAGCTTTTAGATGGACTCTGTTAAAGGCTTAGAGAGACTGGACTGTTGCATGGTGGGATGAAGAGTTGTGAGACAGGACGTATTTGGCATGCAAATTCATTCTCTAATTGGAGCATGAGGAAAATCTTCCTCCATCCCAACACCAGTGAAACTACAATCAATTTTATTTTGTGCTAACTAATTAAATGTAGTTTCACACTCCAGTGGAAATATTTGTTTAAACGTGGCCACAGCTACACAACTGCATCTCCAGCAAATTTGTTTCATACTTCATGCAACTGTTTTTCATTGGTAAATATGTTTTGGGGAAAACACAATTCCACTTTAATTGCTTATATTCTTAGATATTTTTTTAACACAATGCACCTGTCCAAGTCGGCGGAAAGGCCTGACTGTGTTTGTAAAAGCTCAGCGTCACAGGGGGGTGATGAATTGTTTGGTGCTAATCGTCACAGATGGCTCATCATTAAGGTCAGAAGTGTAATCAAATATAGCCGGTGGCATTAATGGCTGCATTTGCTTCAAGTGTCACTGACGCTGGATTCACATTAATGATCAATTAAAAGTTTTCACATTAGAAAAATAAATGTTCACAGAAGCTTCTTGCATGGCTTTTGCATCATTACTCTGTTACGTGTCCATATGCTCACTGTTTGAAACAAACTTGACCAAAATAAATAACTAAATATGGTGCCCAAATGGTTCTCTTATTTGTAACTAATAGCTTTATCCATGACTAATAAATCATCCACTCATGTTTTTTTTTTTTTGTAATTAACTTTTTATTTGGAAAAGGCCACAATTTAACATACAGATTTTTACAATTTTCACAGCAAACTTTTCCAGTTTTCTTTTTTACAGTTCTCTGCATATGTACAAGAAAAAGAAAAAAAAAACTTGAAATCGCAGTCCTCTTGCACCGAAGCTCAATCCTTGGATACCTCTCTGTAATTCACTTCCAGAGATGAGAATTCGAGGGAATCTCACGGACCATTCATCATTATAACTTAGAGCGTGCTAATCTGCATTCTCCCGTCTAACATCAAGTTGTCATATCATCCTACGAATTTCAACATCCACTCATGTTTTATATAACAACTGTAACTGTAATACGATCAGTAGATTATTTATTAACAATTTATTAGACAGACTGGAGTGTGAAAATAGAGGTGCTTGGATCTATACAGTGTTCATTGTAGAGGAAGATGCTGCCAGCACAACAAGCACATGACTTCAGGTGATCCCTCTGGCTCTAGAAACCAGTTCCACTTGGTTTCCCACTCTTGCATGATGTTGTAATCAAGCTTGCTTCCGTGAAACCTCTCCTCATATGACCTTATATCACCTCAGACACCTATTGCTTCTCAACAGCAACAACTCCAACTCTTCAATCATGCTTTCATTCAGTCAGGAGAGATTGTGTTGCCCCTCAGTTGTAGCCTCTGCCCCCCCCCCCCCCCCATTTCCAGGAATCATCCAATTCAGATGCAGCTGAAAGCAAAGTGATCTCCTGTGCATGGGTACGATCTACTTCTCCCTCTGCACAACAATCTCACATGTACATTAACTGATGTGCAAAAATCCACAGTTCTTTGGATCCAAATTCACTTTATCTTTTGTGCATCCTCGTTTTGCTTTGTGTTTTCGGGCGTGAAAAGACATTTGAACGAGGTTTACAGTTATTCCAGCAACAGCTTGTCGACACAAAATTGACTTTACTTAGATTTTTCATAGTGTTTAAAAGAGGAGCTTGTGAACTAAAACATGATAAAAAAAATCCTTGAGAATCTCACCCCTGACATGTTCTATGTGCTTTGAAAATTAAAAAGCCTCCGGATGGATGCTCCACTTTTCCCTGTCCGTGCAGACCGAGATATTCCTCGAGTGACCTCCACGGTGGCACGTCTTGACAACTCCCAAACATGTTTTTTCCAATTAGTTTGCCCCTGCTGGGAGACAAATCTCACCGAGGCTTCCTATCACTCATGTGTGTGCGCTTGAGTTTGTGTGTGTTTTTTTGTTGAGGTTTATTAAGGCGTCAGAAGAAAACAGGCTCGGGCTCCGGGGAGAGAAACTTGTGTTTGCCATCGCTGATTGATGCTTGGAGTAATTAAGGCGGAAGGGGGCATCCATTCGTCTCGTAAGGCGAAGGGACTCGGAGACTGAGATATTTGTTAATTCACCATCCTGAGGATCTCTGTACCAAATTGCACTGTGTATATTTATCATCTTGCAGTTCTCGCTCCCTCTTACTTTTTGGAACATGTCTACCTTGTGTGTTGTTGGCAGAAATGTTACCATGTTGCTTGATTGCTCATACAGTCAAACACTTAACAATAATAATAATAATAATAATAATAATAATAATAATAATAATGATAATAATAATAATGATTTGATGAAGATTCTTTGTTTTTATGGCGTGATTTTATTTTCATTCCAGTGAATTGAGATGTCATGGTTATCTGATGACCTGCTTGTAAGAAAGCAGCTTTTTAATACTATAGCTCTAAAAACTCTTTCATGACTCTGAAGCCTGATTGGACTAAAGATTTGCTCCTATTTCAGTGTAATTGATGTGAAGTAAAATGCCATAAAACTCACTAAAATTAAACCCAATTCGAGTGCACTCAAAGACTCAAATGTGCCACCCTCACCAGAGTCTATTATAATTCTCATTGCCATCTTTCTAATGGCCTGATAAATTCTGTATTTCGTGCAGATGTTCTTCATGCTGTGCTCAGCGTGACCAAACTCAGTATCTCTGGATGCCCCGGGAATCATTTAGTTGAGAATTAGAGCCGGCGGGTTTATCCTGAATATGCTCGTTGAGTATGACGGAAATCATTAGATTCCAAATGGGACAGTTTTATTGTGGTGAGGCTTGTTCTGGGAGAGGTTTTTTATTGCTAACTGCTTGTTCTTACTGCACTCTGGGCTCCTCGGCGCTTATGGTGCAGACAGATGGAAGTGTGAAGCGTCTGTCACAATGCGTCCATAAGTCCACAGACTGAGTGGGTGTCTGCTGGAATTTATAATATCATGCTTATCTATACAGAAGGATACAGAACACAGGATGTCCAACCTAATTCCAACACATACACACACACACGCAAAAAAAAAAAAAAAAAGTCTAATTGTATGTTGCAATGTATGCCCCCCTCACTGCCTGTAGGCAGGCCCTATCTAACTTGAACCTTGATTTTTTTTGGCACTTATCCAGGTTGTTTTCTCCTGACTAGATCCTTGCTTGTGTTGTATTTACTCTCAGATGTACGTCGCTTTGGACAAAAGCGTCTGCTAAATGAAATTGTAGAAATTGTAGAAATTGTAATTCATTTACCCATGGTTCAAATGGTAAGTCGATCCACGATGATACGAAATGATATTTGAGAGTAAGAACAAGTTATATTGGCTGATATTTGTTTATTTATTTGGCTGGAATTTCTCAAATGTGGTTTGTAAAGAAATGAAAGAAAGAAATATATACTTAAGAAATTGATATAAAAAACATTGACATAAGGTGAGACAGTGGGAATTAAATATCGTGAATTGCTCCATGGGGACAAATAAAGTTTTTTGAATTGAACAAATAGAATGAATGAAACCTTGATCAATATACAAACCAATGATTCATTGCCATATGATTTACCTGATAGATGGAATAATTGAACTAAAATGCTTGTCTCTCATGTTTCCATTCTTAGAAGCCAGAGGGTGGTTTCAAAAAAGGAACAAAACTTTAGAAAGAAAGAAATAGGTTGTTGATGAAATCTTCCCTCCACACACTTTTCGAGGTATTAACGACAAAGGGTGCAACACAATATGTTAGTCTGATAAGTTGGGGACAGCAGAATGAATTTCCTTTGCTCCTTTTAATGGTGGTGTTGAAGCTTTAGGGGGACTAGCAATAATGCTTTCACACTGAACGGAGATATCGAAGCAGAGGCTCTTAGTAGAATGTGCTTTCTTTATGTTTTTTTTTTTTCAGATTTCACAGCTTGGAGAGTAATTGATTTTATGAGACTCAATCAGCGAGATGAAAGTGTTCTTTTGGTTTTACTTTTTGTTTTTGCCTTTGAAGGTCTGTGTCACACAAATAGCCTGTTTGTCATATTAGTAGAATGTATTGACACTAAATTAAATCTAATGAATCTTCCTCTCCACATTGTTTCTCCTTGATTGTCTATCTAGTTTGTTACAACATTTAAAACAGCATCCGTATGGAGTATCATCTTATATTAGTGTGCAGTGTATATATAGTAAGCAGCATCTAATATTAAAGTTCTGTATTGTTGATTTATCTCTGGTGATACGTCGATATCAGCGGAAACACGAGCGTCGCTCTCCCCGGTTGCTCTCCTGTTGGCTTGGCGCTCGTCGCCGATTGCCATCTGTGTTTGGCTGAGCTACAGCAACGCCAGAGCTTTGGAAAGCACCGGCACCTGGTGCGTTATCACACATCAAAGATCACAGAACATAAGGGAAGGATATTGCCCAAACCTAAGCAGCCGTCATCCTCTGCCTCACGCGGGCGCTGAATGGGGCCGAGGGCTGACAAAGACAGGCTTTGTTTGCGAGAGAAATGGCGACAGCTTCCTTTTTCTCTGTCTGAAAGGTGAAGGGTTAACGGCGTGTTTCTTGACACTCATTATGAGAGCAGATAGAGGGCTTGATGAGAATCACTTTCATTAGAGCCTCCAGTCAGCTGTGTCCCCCCCACACACACACATACACACACAATCAGTATATGAGCAGCTGATCTCGCAAATACATAAACATGCTCACAGCCAACAGTGTAACAATGGGTTTTGATTTGCAGGCTGTGAAAGATAAGAGAAAGTGGTATTGATAGCATTGTACCAGTTTGATTTTTTTTGTATGTTTACCTGTAATTATAATCTCTTTCAAATTGATAAATGGCAAAGAGATTTTGGCAGGTGCAATATTATTTTTCCTTTTACTCTCGACCCCCGTCTTATTGTTTTTATGTTTCAAAAATCTGTTCATTTTCTCTATTTTAATAATAAGGATGTAGTTGTTGCCGGGCAGATTGAAGACTATAGGAGGTGTTCAGCTCACACTTTATCCAACAACCACCTCCTCTCAAACAAAAGACGTCCAAGGATGGAGTGTAACTCTAATGGATGTACTAATTGGTTAGCAACTGCTACCAAAACACTGTTTTGTTATTAGGCACAACAAACCCAATGTGATCAGCACAGCCTCTGTTTAATGCAGTTTTATTTATTCAGTGAAATGTAGGATCTGAACATTTTCTGGATGAATCCACTCACAAGGCTTTAAATGTACTTACTTAACCAAAAGATGTTGATTAAAGCTTTAAGTCCTCTCATTATTTTCATCATCATATAATTGCACCACTTACAGTATTTTTTTATTAGCCATCAGGGGTTGGATGTAGCACTGGTGTGGATATTAAAAACCCCTTATGTTCACAGCATCTGCATGTTATCTCCCCTCCAGGACCAACTCTCTCAGCCGGCCTGTTTGCTTCGGTGGCTGGATGAGTCCTAGTCTGACATATGGAAAAGCTGATGATAACCACCGTGCAGAAACAGAGCAGATGAGCGCTTCAGTGCCCATATCAGCGCTCTTGACTTTAATGATGATTGGATGTTTGCTGCCCAGTAATTTGTATAGGAAGAATCAGCCTGAGCTCACATTAGTTACAAACCGTCTTCTAGGTGCCACATGACTGTAAGCTTTATCTGCAGTTATAGAACATGGACATGAGGAATCTTACCAGTCCTCGCCAGAGCCAGTCCAGATGCTGGGTCTTCAGGTGAGACAGGTGGTGGTTGGACGTTGGCATCGGTGTTCAGGGGGCCTGAAGCAGCCGGCTAAAGATGCAGCCAGTTGGACTGACTATGAAAATAGTGATTGACAATTGGCTCGTGTCGGCAAGTCCGAGGAAAAAAACAAAACAAAAGTCTGGCGTTCATGCTGTAATTTGAAGTGCAACAGGAAGAAGTTGGATGATGGGAAGTTAGGAGTTATCTGAATGGGTGTGAGCCAGGTGGCGCCGTGAGAGGGAGAAATAAATCAAGTAGTAGTGGAGCTCTATGTTCTTAACAAAGTGATCCAGATTACTCAGTAAATCTGCAACAAGCTCTGTTTAAAAACACTGATCAGTCCACGTAAATGAGAGAAAGACCTACACAGTTAAAGGCTAGATACATAATGAGACTTTCATCACGACCTCCAATGGACAGGTCTTTGTATATTTGTTTAACGGTATCATCAGTAGATTGATATTAATAGGTCTCACATTCCAGGAGGCCTCACACAGTTTGTCCTGTCGTTTTAGCCAAATATGATTTTCAAGAAAAAATATCATTCAGTTAATTTGTAAATGCACAAGCTCACACTGGGCTTCGCTGCGATCGTCTGTGTGCTCTCAGCAGATGTTGCACCTTCGCCCGCTCTGTTTCACACATATTGTATGATCGGTTGACACTGACTGCTAAATCACAGCTCGGGGCGCCTCCTCCTCACCCAAACTGCATCTGGCTCATTGGAATGCAATTATCACTTTAGAACGATTCTTGCAAATCCATTTTAGCGGTTTGTGGCATTAGTCACTCCCAATATCTGTTGCCCCTTAGAAAAATGCAACGCTGAGAATGAATGCACCTCGGTTGTGTTTCGGATCAGAGGGAGGAAAGATTAACGAAATGTATGCAGGGAAAATCAGAAGCCGGCTCGATATTGGTCTGCAATTTCCTGGTAATATCCTGTGATACGTGCTTTGCACTCCGGCAGATTGATATGATGCCATGCAAATGATCGACCTTTGTTTTCCTCACATTTGTGTTCGAGTCTTTGTGCATTATTGCCTCATTAATAAATGTTTTGCGTCTTGTCATTTTTCCCATTGTGATTACTGTAATCAGTCCGTGCATTGTTGATGACATGTACAGTTGAGCTGTGTGCTATCAGGACCACTTTACCATTATATTAGTACAGACTGAGATGAGATGTTTGTGCATCTTGGAATAGTAGTTTTAATGCTCAGATTAGATGTGGAGGCTTCCTCTGAGATCATATGGCTCTCGCCTCTTCTGCAGGCTGATGATAAAGCAGTTGCTTTAATAGTCGAGAGAGAGAGAGTCAAAGTGTGAGGACTATATCGAATCCATTGCCGTTTTCCATTTCATGCTTATCCAAGAATTATTAGCTTAAGTCAAGTTAATGTACTTATACCAATGTTCATGGGAGGAGCACATGCTGGTTAACCTCGTGCCACGCTAAAGGAAACCAGCAATTTCATCCAAAGTGTGTGCGCGCCAGATTTTTCCTGCAGGTGCGTTGGCTCGCTCACGGTTGCTTGTAGTGCTGCCCCCGTCTCATAACCAGCCTCGGTGACCCGTCTGTCAGTCTCCCTTTGTGGCCGTTAAATCCACAGCCACAGTTCGCCTGCTGCATTTCTCAGCAGTCACCCTGACTGAAAGACAGCTTGACAGCAAGTGAGCCATCTCGTCAGAGAGCGGAGAGAAAAAAATCAATATTTTCAGAGAGTGAGTCATGTTTCTTCACATTGAGTCGGTCAGAATGGAACAAATTCTGCTTTGTGCGTCTTCACTGGATCAACAGAAGGACGAGTAAGAAGCTTAAGTTTTACAAATACCCACAAATTCTGGCTATGCTGTAAAGTAGGAGACAGGAATAACATCATTGAATTTGACTACAGAGTTTGTGTCTTAACCAACTGAGCCACCAGGATGCACCGTTGCATTCCTCTACTTTTGCCTTCACACAGCGTATCACTTTCACACTATACTTTATGTCCTGTGTCCTATCACAGGGTCATCATCACGGTCAGTCTACGACATTCGTGACATTCAAGAACTCGGTCTGAGATGGATTTTTTTTTTTGCAAGGACGTCAAAGCAGTTGGTGAGCGACAGCAACTTCTCACCTCCCTGTCGAGCCAGCTGCCTCTCAGACCTACTGTATCAGTCGTAGAGCAGCAGGGATGCACTGCGGTGATGTGTGTAACTGTAAGTCTTTAATCCGCTCTGAAAGTCATTTCTTCAAGAAATGTCAATATTAGCCTAATGCCACTTAGAGTTTTGAATTCATTACACCGTTCCTATTGACTGTTTTCTTCCTTCCAATGAGGCGATTCAAATACTGTTTAGGTCATCTCTCCATATCAAATGACACTCACAGAACATTAACAGTATGCGAGTCTTTGCCTATTACCTGGTGTGATTGTGGTCAATCTGTACAAGGAAATGAAGAGTAATCAAAAGAATAATGCGGCTGTATTTGAACCAGCTGTGTCTCTGTGGTCAATAATAAGGCTGAAATCTTTTGCTTGTTTATCAAAAGAAAACAACAAGAACAGAACAATCAAAAGGCTTTTCTTCATCATTGGTCTTCAGTCTGTTTGCTCCAGCTCGTCTCTGCTTTCTGTTCTCATTGATCTGAATTTGTGAACAATGGACCGAGCGTGTTTTTGTATGTTTTGATGTCAGACACTGGCTGATTTTTTTTTTTCCTTGTGTAAACAGTGATTCATGTTTCGCAAATGCTCTCACGCATTCACATTTCTGGCTCTCTGCGAAGACGGACTGCCGCCTCGGGAGCGGCTGTATGGATGCTGGACTGTTGCATTATGGATGTCTAGCCTTTAGCTTTGGTACCATCCTTACTCTGACCTCACTTTCCCCATCGGGCGTCCCCTTCCAAAGTAATTATTTTTTTGTT
The DNA here is from genome assembly GCA_037975185.1 of Centropyge bicolor. NCBI lineage: Eukaryota > Metazoa > Chordata > Actinopteri > Pomacanthidae > Centropyge > Centropyge bicolor. Next base: position 178,104 of record JBBMOC010000092.1, on the reverse strand, counting down.
TTGCCGAGCCCTGAGAAACCATACACCTGCTGAAAAAAAGAAATGCTTGTGAATTTGATAACATTTATAACAAGGTTCAACATGAATGCTTGTCAGGCCATCAGTATTGATGCATGCTCAACAATCTTAATCTATCCTGACACATTGACTTTTATGATAGCTGCCTCCTTGACCTTTGACTTTCAAGCCTCCTTATTCTCCATATCTGAATGCTGAACTGATGCTTCTGCAAATCATGAGTGAGTTTAGCTAATTGTTCATGCAGCTCTGTCAGTCGTCCACCACTTTGGCCCAGACTAAAACTTGTCAACAGAAACTGGATAAATTATTAAATTCTCTGCAGGTTCCCAGAGGATGACTCCTAATGGTTTTGGTGATCCCCTGACTCCTTTAGCTCCACTGTGTGGTGAAATTACTACATTCATGTCCCCCTTAGGATGAACTGAAATGTCCCACTTACTATTGAATGGATTGCCTCATACATCATTTTCATAACTTAAGTGGGATCCAGATTTTCACATGACATTGTCATCAGATCAAATTATTTGTTTGTCCAATATTCAGGTTTCGGCGTGCCTGCATTTCCATTTGCCTCAGCTGCACTTTTTTCAGTGACAATAAGCAAACATTAGCAGGCTGACATCTTTAATTAGGGTGGCAATGGCTGGCTGTTGCTCAGGAGGAAAGGCAGGCTGTCCACTGTTTGCAGGGTTCGATGCCGACTTCTTCTTTCCACATGTCAAAGTTCCCTTAGGCAAGTGCTCGGATGGTAGCTCGCTGCCAGTGGTGGGTGAATGTACAGGGCAAATCAACTTGGATAAAAGTCTGTTTACATGTTTACCATGGTCAGCACTACTGTGCAATAGCATGGCTCTAGACCTTTTGTGAATCTTGTTTTTACTTTATTCACTCCATGCCAGAGGGTCGCCACTTATCAGAATATGATGGCAAACAAAAAACATAGTTTATACAACATCTTTATTTATGAAAACAATTCAAATGTTACAAGAGTAGCTGCTGTTTTATTGCATTTATTTTCTCTAATTTTCATAGTCATTTTAGGAAATAAGCAAGCCTGCTGTGAAATGGGCCATTTATTATAATGGGATTATTGCAAGCAAACAATTGCTGCTGAGCTTGTTGACCTGTTTTGATGCCCTCAAACAGAAATGCATTTCCCCTCCATCGCCTCAGCGGGTCTTATCTATCTCCACAACCTAATGAATCTTGGTTGAGTTTTATCGCCTGTGGTAGAGTCAAAATGATCAGCAGCAGGTGACACTGTAGTGGCCAAAAGCAGCTGAAGCAATACAGGAGGAAAATCTACACAACCTGATGAATTCATCACGTTTGACAACCGCAATGCACCAAAGTGCCACTCGAGGCCCAGATTTGATTATGACAGATGTTTGCTTTTCATTTACTGAATTCGAAACCCTTTCCTTCATATTGTAGATTTTCCATAGAAAATCCTCAGAGGTTGTGTCCAGGTAAATACCAGGGTACAAAATCCTGACTTATTGCCATGGTTTGTCATAGTTAACAGTTCCTCTACATTTTATTTCCTCCAGCTTAGGGGCAGGTTCACAATGGTTAGGAAATGGCCACAGGAACAGGAAGGTCACGTGAGTTGAATGAAGTCAAAGTTGAAAATTGTCAAAGTGTGTGATCCATCCAGCGACCCCCCCCATCCTCCTCCATATGCAGACCCAGAAGGATTAATAAAGTACTCTGTCTGTTTCTAGCTCTTGCACACATGACCTATCTGTTGTTTTCCTAGTGAGGATGAGCCGACAGAGACACAGATACAGTGAATGAAACAGGTCAGAGTTCAAAATGTAGACTTTTCCTCAGGTAAACCTCATCACACGGATCTCCAGAGCCGTCAATGATATCCTCACTTTACTCATGCTATAATGTTTGTTTGCCACCTTTCCTCGATAATGACTCGGTGATGAAGCATGTGGGCAGGAGACGGAGGAGGTGAAGTGGAGTTGACTTGCCTGAGATGCCTTTGTGCACGTTGATGTCAGATATTCTGCACCGTATTTATTTGTCCAGAAATAATCAGTTAGAAGCAGACACAATGTAAAATACTATTGCAGACTAACCAGGGAATATGATTGACTTGATTGCAAAAATGTTTAACACTATTCAATTTTAACATGATTTAAAAATGCATTTCCTATTTTTTTATATTCCTGTATATTAATTTGATACATTTTTGAATGACTTACTCTTTACTCAATAATCACACAACTTGAGCAAAACTGAGGTTTTTCTACACAAGTATTGTGTTTCAAGATCACATGGAAAACACAGAAAAGCTGTTTTGAGGTGTTTTTTTTTTCTTTTTTTTTTGACATACCTAAAATACAGGTGTGAGGATTCAATGTCAGTTGTGTTTACTGTCGTGTGTCTGGCGGGTTCAGCATTGCATATCCCTCACCTTGAATACAGTTTGACATTTTTCCTCTGTATTTATTTGCACGAAGAAGTCAAACAGTGCTCTGTGTTATTTGATGTTTTTGAAGTGCATAGGTATGAGAACTAACCCTCTTCAATGGGTTGAAGAAATAGAGACATGCTGGCCTTTCCATAATCTTTGCAGGTAATTACCCTTTAAATGAAGTCTTTCAAACATGTACTTCTTTTTCCAGGACTGTTACTGAAGTCAAACTGTTAAAGCGCTTTAAAGAGGGGAGAAGGCTACAGTTGAATATCATCAGCGCGTGCCATGCTCACATGGACGACCTGTTCATTATGAAGGCTTCTGGGTATCAAGGACAAAGAGCATCGGTGTAATTTTCCTGCATTCATTATATAACACAGATTGCCTCAGTTGAAGGAACATTGTTTTGGGGATCATCCCGATCACATTTAGTTTCACTGTGCGTCTCTCAGCCTTGATGTGAACAAATGAATCCCCTTCAGATACATTCTTTTGGGATGTAACCTTTTTGCTCGCCGGGGCGATTTTTAATACATTGCGAGTTCTCCATTAAAGAAAGACAAAAGAAAACACTGAAAACCAGCTGTGCGATGACGACGTGTGCTCTGTCTGTGGGTATGTGACGGTTTCGCAATTACCTGGCTCGCCATAAACTCAAATGCCAGGCAAGAAGGGAGGCTATATAAAGGCAGGTCATTAAAATGAAACACTGCTCATTAATTTCTGCTGAATACCACAGGTCTGACCTGTTGCTCTTTATTCTTCCTGTGGATGATAAACAAGACCAGTCGTCTACAGTCATGGTAGCTGCTCTGCGAGGCTGTACTCGTACTGACACGCTCAGAATGACAATGCTAACATGCTGATGTTGAGCAGAGATAGTGTCATTTTCACTGTTTGCAAGTTAGCACTAAAGATGAGCTGCAGGTGATGGGAATGACATTAATTTTGCAGCTTTAATTTGACCTCATGATGTTGTTGCAGGAAAAGTCAGGGGATCATGACCATCCATTCAGTAGTTGTTGAGACATTTTGCCGAAAATGCCTCATTGTGGCACCAAAGCCATCTAATAGTTTAGATGGATTAGAACCAAGCAGACAAATGATAGAGCCATGGTGCTAACATGGCTAAAAAACTATTACAGCTTGCATCTTGATCCACCAGTTTTCTCTACTTGCTTATTGTGCTCAGGGTTGTGAAAGACTGGAGCTATTCCCAGCATGCACTGGGTGAGAGGCTGGTTTGGACAGGTCACCAGGCTATCAACACATGTAGTTCAATTAACACTTACATTCACTCCTACATTCACCCCATATGGCCGGAAGAGACCCCCCCCCATGCTGCGAAGCTAAAGTCTTTTGAGTGCTATTTTATAAAGTCCTTTTTGTCCCTTTGCTGTTCATTGCAAACCGAAGTCTGCAAAATGAACAAAGGACTGTGGAGTCGTTTAGGAATTGACTGCTAGAAAATCAACATAGCTCACACAAGCAGGCTTTAATGTTCAGATCAATAAAACACATAGGAGGTGGGAATTGGAAGGGGAATAGGCAGATGGAGAGTTTGGCTTCAGGGTCGCCTCTTGGATCAAGCCTCAGAGGACTACAGAGGCTGTAATGGCATAAGCCTGCATCAATTACATCTTGTAGTTTCCTTTGTTAATTTTGTGAATTCATTGTGGCTCATAAGCGAACACTGACACTATCGCATTGAGTTCATTCAGAAGACAGCAGACAAGGACTCGTAACTTTGAGGTGTTCATCAGTTTTCTTTTCCACAGATTTCACACTTTGTCAACGTCACAAATGATGAATCGTCGATGCGATTTGGATGCACATAAGGAGATACTGTATGTGATTACCACCCACACAACTTCCATCAAAATGCCACGATCTGCATTTATTTTACCATCTACCATCCGGTGCTCGAATTGTGTCCATCGACAAACCAGCAAGTAAATGGTTATGAAACAACAGACTCTCCCTGGATACTGCATCTATCAGCTGGGGTAATTCATGATAAGCACAGCAATATCCCCAAGTCGTGTCTAGATATGGCAGTATTGATTTCAGGAATAAGGGATTTACAAGCAACACTTGTCCTTTTCAGTAGTGTTCTTTTCTTTGAGCAAAAAGCTCTGAGAGGCCTATAGATCCGTCTGAGAGATTTGTTCAGTCTGGGGGCACAGAGCTCACAGTCTATCCTGAAAGATTTATGAGATTATCAACAATCTGATCCCCCCCCATGGTTTTTTTTTTTTTTTACCTCTGGTGGTGGGATGTTTTTGCAATGCTTGGTGTACGCCTGGGATCTCCGACTGATCTACCGAATGGGACAATCTCTCACACACCTGCCTCAGTTTTTAGCCTGCATGGGTCCGACCTGCTTTTCATGCAACCAGAAAGTAGCCTTTAGGTTCAATGATTTAGATGCACTCCCTACTTTTGTTCTGAAGTCACATTCTGTTTCTGAGCAGGGACTGGACAAATATGCAGTGAGAAAATTACCGAGCAATTTGGTGATTTGGGGCTTGGCAGGCAAGTCTGAAGCGGAGAGGCACAGATGGGCCCTGGTGGTGGTGGTGGTGCTGTTTTACCAGGCGTCTTTATAGTCAGTGCAGAGGTGGAGTGTCAGTGAAGAACAAGGTGAAGTTATGAGGGAAGACGTGACTGATCTTTGAGGTGTGTGTTTTCTTGAGACACTATGTAATTTAGCTTAATGCAACATTGGTATTCATATACGCTGCTGCCACCTTTGAAATGACAACAATAATAGTGACATTAAACTGAATACAAAGCTGCAAGACAATTGCAAGAATAGGATATGTGAAACAAGTGTGAACTGGTGTTGCAAGAAATACATTTTCAACAGAAGGTCACAGCAGGGGGCACTATAGTCAGTATGTGCACCATGTTGTTCATTCTAATAGTTTTTTTTTTTTTTCCATCAGACTTTCCTACAACGTCTTAACTGTACTTGCAGCAACTATCTCTCTGGAGCCTCTCCTACCTGCAGATACAAGCAGTTTCTCAACACTCGCTGCGTCTTTCATAGGAGCCAAGCTGTGCTGTTATGAGGAATGGTCTGGAGGCAGTAATTGCTCATGAATGAAGCAGGATGCTGGCATGGGGCTTCAGAGCTCTCGCAGTCAGGGGTGATTTATCAGAGCACAATGGCGCAGGGACTCTGATGACACAGTACTGAAGGAACCATTAGAGCATCATCCAAGAGAGAGATGGGAGGCTTGAAAGAGAGATCAAAGATGTATGATTAAAGAGGCGAAGATTAGGACACCTGAGAGGGTCGGTGCTGACAAAGTGACACAGTGAAAGGGCTATTACGTGTTTGGCTGAAATGTTTGATGGCTGCACCACAATAACACTGCACAGTGATACAAATTACAAGTAGTACTACGACTCTGATTAAGTTTCAGTCCTGCTCCATACAGCCAATATAAATGGTCTTAATATAATCTCTGATAATGACAGTTAAATGCTGCATTTAGGAAACAGGAAATCTCATTCAAGATGCATCGTTTCTTTATAACCACTCATTTGATAAAGTCCTCTTTCTTTGAGTAAGCAAGCCCCCCTCTGCTGTGTGGTGATGCCACCTACTGGCCAAACCTCGGTCACACATTATTTTCTGATCACAATGTGAAACTCAACGGTGCGCACGTGCCTTATCAACAAGACTCCTATCTCATGGCCGTCTCGGTTGTTCAGCCTCAGAGGTCCGTGGTGTATTTGCTCAAGATGGGTTGTCTCTCGGGCCCTGGACAAAGCATTCCTTTGTTGGAGTGATTTATAGCACTTTCCCTTCTGTGGCTGCCTATGTGGACTCATGATAAAGACACAATAACCTTCCGATTTCTGAACCGCACCCTGCAGAATGCGATCCGGTCATATATGGCTTTGGCGTATGGATTATTATATTTATACGACTAAAGTTTGAACTCTCTTGCGCACAAACTGGATTTCACCTCACGCCCTGATGAGCTGATAAGCGTGCGCTCGACAGGTGCTGGGTATCTCAAGGCTCTACACCTGTCTTTGACTCAGATTCCTAATGAATCCCACCCCCGTGTAGTTCAGCGGCGTCCGTGTCCGTTCTTGGCTATCCCGTGTTTTTAAGAAGGAAAACCAAACACAGGGGCGAACAAAGAGCACACTGTGTCTGCTGGAGATATTCGTCACCTGTGGTAACACTATGATGTAGTGGAGCTGGGATTACATGGGTTTAGGAATGTGAAGGGTGACAGTTTGGACAAGATGGCTATTGTTGAGAGCAACACCTGAACTGGTAGCAGAGGTGAAAGCTGATCAGACGGAGATGGGAAATGGCTCATCTCCGGCCGAGGAACAATTCTGGCAAATGTCCATAAGCATGTGATCTTAGTGTCTCGAATGGGCAGCAGAAGAAAAACGTCCAGAGCTGATGATACCACGATATCATAGCAGGTCTTAAATTTAAGGCACCTTCATTGTTGGATACACATTATTTCAATATTAAGCTCTGAGTTTTATCTTTTGTACAAATTGTGTTCTCTTTATGGTTAAAGGATGAAGACACGTTCCTTAACAAAATCATCTCCGTTTAAAGCATTCTTCAGTATCTGAAGCAAAGAGAGCGACAGTTTCACCCTGTTTTCTTGCCTTTTTACGCAAATTCTTTTAAGTTTGAGTCTCTGCCTGAGGAAAACTTGTGAAGACTTCTGAAATATAGTGGCCGTAAAACCTCCAGCAGAACGAAGTTTCTCAAGGAGAGCCTGAAGTTTCAACATGTTTCGATCTGAGAGCTGCTCTGAATAGAGTACTGTTTCTTATGATCATTGCATAGTCATATTTTTCAAATAAGAAAGTCTTTAAAACTTCTGAAAACCCCGAGGCTCACACAGCTGCTCCACCAGAATCAGCTGTAACAGATCCAGGTAGGAACTTTATGAAGAATGAATAGCATTACTTTATTTCCAGTCCAGATGGGATACATTAGGGAGTAGGCCTGGTCAAGTACACCCAGCTATTTTAGCCTCCTTATAGCGGGGGCCGTGCCCTGTGCGTTAGGCGGCCAGCTGCTGAGGGTTTTCAGATCTTATTCCTTTTCAAAGTCAGGGCAAAACATGGAATAACATTCGGAGGGCTGGGAATTTTTTTCACACATATGTAAGGTGCATGTCACGCAGGGCGGTGAGGGGATGTGAATGGAGCAATTGAGAGGCAGGGGACCCCGCGGAATGCACCGGAAACCACTGTCCAGATGTGGAGTGGCAAGACAGGGTGGGGGTGTGGGGTGGGTGCAGCAGTAGTAGCAGTGGGGGGACTTGTACAATGTAGAAATGGCATGTTACATGTGCAGCAATGTGACAGAAGAGGGACGCACATTCGGTTGACAAACAACTGCCAAAAATCTATTGCCACCAAATTTTTTGCATTACGAGTTTTAGTGTGCAGACTCTGTGGTCCCGATTTTTGCTTTTATCAAGACCAGAACCCAATTTACTTTTTTGCATAATGAATAATTTTTAATATTTCGTGATATAGCACTTTGGTTCCCCAGTTTGACTTTAGGGAAAAAATGTAAAAAATGCATGGTTATTGTATATTTATTCAACAGTATCAGGGCACCAGACCACACATCCTAACATATAGACTTGAGAATGTCAAAGCATTGAAATTATAGCTTTTAAAATGGGTCAGTTTTATATTTAAAGCTATAACTGTAGTGTGAATGTTAACCCATATTCCATCAGTTGCAGAGCAAGAGCATTTGTCATATAGCCGAAGTTGTGAAAGTATAGCAAAGGCCTAATCAACAGTCATATGTGAGCTATAAATATGAGCCTTGAATGATAAGTTTCCCACATATAACAGATGTTTACATTTGATCTTTTTTCAGTTTATATGAGGCTTAATGAGTTCAGCTGTTTTAATCCATCTTGTCAGTGTTGCATCTTCACAGGTATTGATCCAAGGCACATTTGGTGGGTCCACACTTCATCACCAACTGATACTCTCGGTTACTTAAAATGTCATTATTGCCTTCTTTGAATGACTGAATGTCATCAAGTAGTCAGGTGGCTCCACAGTAAATGAGAAATGTCATGTTGAGTGTACATCATGTGTTTCATGTTCTGTGAGTTTCAGGCCAGGTCAATTTGAATAATTCACTCTCTGACAACTCTTTCGTGAATAAAGCATCTATAGGTTGCATCCTACAGACAACGCCAACTTTCCACACAGAAAAGGTGAAAGTGTATTTCCATTGAACACCAAGGGTTGCTCCTTACGTGTGTGCATGTCAGTGTGTATCCCTATTTTACTATAACAAGTGGTTGCTTGTGTGTGTGACTCGGCACCACATTGTAGTTATTAAAGTCAGTAAGAAAGGAGTCTTTGTCACGGCCATCATCTAAACCCAGTCACACGGGCCATCTTGTGCCAGAGAGCCCAACTCATTTTTACCACCGCATTCCTGGGCTGTTTGGTAAGCCCATAGGGGTCCTTTCCTTTCTCTCCTCCTCCCTCCCTCCACCTCCTCTCGTCTGGATTCCTCATTCCATCATCATTTGAGTCCTAATGGGAACGTTAGTCTCACATACTACACACAAGCGCTCACACACACACAACTCAAAACACATGCAAGTCGTTTTTCAAATGCTGTGTTGTATCTCATATATTCATGCATGTAGCACACACACACACATTTGTATTTTTATACAGTACTTGTAAAGAACCTCATTGATGCATACAATGCATTCCTTAGCCCTTAACTTAAACCATCACAATTACCTGCTTAACCTCAACTCTAAACCTAATTGTAACCTTAGACCTGAAACCTTGTCCCGACCCCCAGGCTGTTATTTGTAGGGGGTGTAATGCAATCATTACACCAATAAAGTGTAATGCACCTTTTTAGCTACGCCTGTACAATCTATTGGAATAGAATACAACCATTGCTGCCATAAATTCTACTTTTATGATGCCTATAATGCTCGTGTTTTGTTGACACTGTCATGGAGGTGATAATTAAATTATGTGTTTTAGCACTAAGGTCATTGAGTGGTGGTGTACTGGACTGTATTATATTACATTATATTATTATTATATATAATTCAACTTACACCTCATGTATGGAGAGGACAAAAAATAGAATAACCTTAAATACAACAGGGTCCAGTAAAACACCACCTGTGACTATGAGATCAATAATAAACACACAATTGAATTTACACTTTTCTGACAATGTCACCAAAACCTGAATGTTGAGTTTTGTCAACATGGATGTCATGGCTGGGCTTTTGTATTGGGTTGCATTAGCTTGCACAGGTGTACTGAATAAAGTGGCCACTGAGGGTATGTCTATGTTTATCTGGCAACATATACAAAATGATAAGTTGTGTATTGTGATGGCAAGACATGTTGGCAGGCTGAGACATAACTTAAGTTGGTCTGAAGTAGGGCTGCACGATTATGGCCAAAATGATAATCACGATTATTTGTATCAATATTGTAATCACGATTAATAATCACGATTATTCATTATGTTAGGTAAAACGTACCTTTTTATTGCACTTTTTTAAAAATCTTCAAATTGAAACTTAAAATAATCATAGATCAAACAATAAACTAAGATTCACCCAAAGACAAAGGGGAAAAAAATAAATATGCTATTGCAAAATGCAATTATAAAGTGCAAACAAACAGGAAACCAGCCTTATTGCATCCGTTATTTCAGCGTGTCTTTGAGAGGTGGATGGATACGGTGTCGCCCGTTGCAGAGTTGCTGTTATGGTTGTCTGGGTTGGCGCTGGACACAGACAGGGATTTAGTGGAGTCAGTTCAATATATCTGCGATCAGACCAGGGACGTCCTGGTGAAAACGAACACAAATTACCGCTTGTGTGTCCCAGCCCGAAAGCTGGCCGCAATTGCGATTTGGAAACTGGCTACCGACACTAACGATAACCCCGCCCCCAGCCCCTGACGTAGTCTGTGCTTAGCTCTGGACCAGCGAAGAGTTGGTGTTTTTCGCACCTGGAGCCGGTGCTTACGTGGTGGAAACACTAAGGAAACACTGCTAAGTCAGGCACTGGCTCCGAGCTAGCACCAGCGCAGTGGAAAAGGGGCAACAGTAGATGTTGCTCCTTTACGAGGCACTAGCGGCTCCTCACTGTCACTGCCTGCTGCTCCCGACCTCCCGACATTGCACTCTCTCACAGTTTAATCATTTGAAGCTGCCGCTGTTGCGGGGTTCGCTCGCTTGCTGTTTAGGCAGCGTAATGATGAGGCCCTAACCTATGGGTCGCTCCCTGGTGGTTGGCTGACTATTGGGTTGAGAAAGTGCTTGATTTGACATGCAACAGAGCTCGCTTTTTAAATGTTAAAATCACCGACGATCATCTTAATTTAATCGTGGCAGCCAAAATCGTGATCGCGATTAAAATTCGATTAATTCTGCAGCCGTAGTCTGAAGCATCATGGATTGAAAACAAGAACAACAAGAAAGCTGCTGACAGAGCAGGGTCATAATAGTTCATTGGATCATATTGCATTACTGTAATGGGAGGGGGTCCAGATGGAAAATTATTTTAAAGTTCTCATGGAAAAAACAATGAAAGCTCGACGAGCCCCCCCTCGGCCCATTTTTGAGACGAACCCTAGCTTTGGCTCATCACTTCCTGGTTCCTGTAAAGTCAAACAAAGTGCCAGATAAAAATAACAGTCAAGCTTTATCTTGTCTCAGATTACAGGAAAAATGTGGATGTTTTTGTTATCTGCTCATATTCAAATAATGCATTTGTTGCATCCCTAGTCTTATGAAGAGGTGAGGAAATGTCCTCAATTTCAGTAGGAGAGATACTATTAAACGACACATCCAATCCAATATTGATATGATCACTTCAGTTGTGTTGCATCATGTGATATAAATCCAGAGGGAGTTTGGGGATTTTGCAGTAATAAGTTGCTTATTTCTCACCGAAGTTAAGCCCTGGGTTTTTACTATCTCTGTGAACGTCCCGTGTGTTGTTCCCTGCATCGTTTCAGTGGCTGACAAACAAACAATCCATTCATCGGATATCCAGACTTCCCAAGAAACTCAACCATGTGTTTATACATTCTTTCAGGCAAAGAGCCTTTTTGCGGTCGAGCTATTCCAGTTTCCCATGTTTCACTCTCTCCTGTTGTCTCTCAAACTTTTTTCCCAAGTCTTCCTCCTTCCTTCTCCCGCTCTCTTCCTCGGCTTGTATTTGCCTTCTCATCGTCTCTCCACAACTTCTCTCTGTGCTCGGTGACATAAGATACAATGGGTGGAGAACACGTTTGCCAGCATTTGTGCGATCATGGAGTTTTAATTTGTCTTGGATTGAAATGTATGCAGCCGTTGTGACACAGGTTATCTACGGGTGACTTCACCTGAAGAGCACTGGTGGAACGAAATGGAGCCACCAGGGCAATTCTCTTACTTCAATACTTCAGCATATACTTAAAAAATTTAAAACGAAATGATTGATTTTGGAGTGGGACAAAAATCCTCACACAAAATCAAGAATAAAATGTTTAATCTAATATGGCTAAATTGCTTTAAATCTTCTTTTAAGTGCACAGTGTTACAACTTAAAAGCTTTTGAACACATTAGTAATAATGGAAGTGTTGTTCACCTCTGGCCTCCTAAGATAACTCCATGCACATTCATGCTTAGATAATTCTTGCTCTAGATTTTTGTTTTTCAGTGTCAGTCATTGCCAGTTTGAAACTGGGTGTGCACGATTGGTACTTAATTCTCATGTTTGGTGAGTCATGCACAGTCAACTATGATGCCATGGTTACTGTGCTATCTTTGTTTGATGGGCTGGATGTTTTGCTTGCGTGCAGGCGAGTGGTGATGCAGTAAGTGTGCACAGACAGAGATGGATGGTTTGGGAAATAGTGCAGCTGGATTTGCTCTATGCTTGAGTGCATCTGTTTCGAAAGTGTAATAAATGTTTCTCCATTTATCTGACCAGTTATGACTTTATGGAATTACGAATCAAAAGTATATAAATCTGACAGAATGCATCAATTTGTTCGATGGAACTACCCAACAAAATATAAAGTAGTTAAAACTGGCAACCTCTGAACATCACATCCCCCAATTTAATCATACTTCCTTCACTACTCTACTTTTACTTGTATGCACAACTTTTACTTTATTTATGTACTATATAAAGTTTTTTTTGTTGCGGCTACCTTTGCGTGAATAATGACCTTCTTCCACCTCCGTTGAATTCCCTGAAAGTTGACGAGACTGTGACTCACAACCAGTACGCTGAGTCATTATACTTGTTTAGTTATTACTCACGCACATCCTGCATCAGTATTTTTTTTTTTTACTGTGGCTTTTATTCTTACCTGATATGCATCATTATGTACGTGCATGAGATGCTTTCAGTTGTTTTTTAACTAAATACATAACTTCAGGAAATGCATTCTGCCTGTTGGTTTTGTGGAAGGCTTACTACATGCTCACATCCCTCATAGAAAATAATGTTTGCAATGGCCAAATCTTATCAAATGACTTCTATCATTCATATCCCACTTTCTGGAATCGGGTCTGGCAGTCTTAATTGGTTTTGTCTCCTTTACAGCCAAACCCAATCAGTGGATTTAACTTTAATCTGTGGGGTTTAACTCCTGCCTCGGCACGCCAATGTTTTGGTCAGGCCTGGGCATATATGGTAGACAGCCTCTTTACTTCCCGACTCTCCCCTGTGTTTGACTTGGCAGTGTCCTACTCTGTATGATCTCTCTGCCACCCTGCCCTTTCCTATTACAACACGTCAGCCAGGCCCAGCTGCCCAGAAGCTATATCCCACACATGCCCTACATATTAAACAAAAAAAATACGTCAGATGGCTTTAGAGATGTGGGACAGCGAATGGGCAAGTTGTGTTTCCATTGATGAACATAAAGACAGAGCTTGTTTCTGTATGACAGGCTTTTGCTCCTCTACCTACACTAACCTTCCCGTTAAGTGTGTAATTCTATCATTACAATAAAGTGGTCTGACTGCATACATAATCATATTGCTTTAGAGCATAATGAATGTGTTTGACTTGAGCTATTACCTCCTTCAGTTGCTTCCAATTTCTCTCTTCAGAGCTTTTCTTCACTGAGTGGTTAGAGTGGGTTGTACAGGAGGTCAGACGTGGGGTCAGACTCTGGTTCTGGATTTTGATTTGAAACATGATGATTGTGGGTGTGTAGTGAATGACTGACATGAGATAGATCAAATTAATGAATAACAAAATGAGCTGCAAATGAGAATTAAGTGTAACAATATTACCCTTTGAAAATCTATATAAATCACTTTTGAGCTCATTTGTCTCTCTGTCTTTCAGTGTGTGTTCCAGACGAGACTTAACTTTTTTTGCCACAGGTATTTCATTCCTTGATTGTACTTGGAAGCATTTCCAATAATATGACAGGACGCGTTTTTTATGAATGCAGGTGAGCTGAAAAAGTTCCTTCCTTCCTTCCTTTCCCTTCCAGCTGACAAAGCTCGTTCCCAGAGACCACAGAGAAAACCTTTCCTCCCTGGTTACCCTCACTATATTACTTCCTTAATTCTTCTGTGGAAACATCTCAAGAAACCCTGGCTCCAAAACTGCCAAGGCACACTCTGTACTGCAACAAGTAATGTGTTGTGCCCTGTTTGACTCCAGGGCCGTGGAAACACAGAGTGGCTCAGTTCCCTGGACTCTGCAGGTGCCGGGAGCACATTTCATAAACACCTGCTGGGAGTTTAGAGCGTGTGTTACTCTGAATCCTGGCTGGTCGACACTGGACTGTGTTTGTTTGGGCTGGAGTTTGTGATGGACAGTTTGGATCATCATCTATTAGTCAGTAGCCATCGCAAGGTCGAGACTAATTTTGCATACAAGAGCATTTGGCATGACTGGTGCAATGAAATCAACACCCTGAGTCATCTTGAATTCCCCCCCTGCACACACATATTTAACATTGTCTGTAGTAGTCGAGGAGTGCTTTAAGTGTCTCCGTGTGCTCACATGATCTGCCAGAGGTCCTGCACTGAAGGCTGCAGCCACGTCTCTGGTCCTAACCCACAGTCCTCCCTCAGCCCCGGCCCTAACCTCAGCACCAAGCCTTCAACAGTTTAGAGAGCGGGAGGACTGAGCGAGCTGACCCAAACTTCCCAGGATGAGAAAACTTTAAATCTAAATGTTATTCTTCTGGGTCCTCAAAGGATACATTGTGTGGGGATCCAGAAGGACATACCAGGCTGTGAAAGAGGCTCTTTCTTGTTTTCTGCCCATTGGCCCCCTCCCAGTCTCTCCGGGGCGGCCTGTCTCTCTCTGACAACAGCTGCTTGCTGCCTGTGGAGGCCGGGGGTGAGCGGCGCAGCTCCAGACATCTGTAGGCCCTGAGCCTGGGCCGCCGAGCTCTCTCTTTCTTTTTCGCACACACACACACACACACACACACACACACACACACACACATACATTGGAGCCCACAGTCTGCCCAGCACAAAGGACTACATTCATCCCCCTCATACAGTCTCTACTGGTGAAGAGGTCGTCTGAAGCTCCCAAGCTCTCACTCTTTTCTGCCTCCTCTCTCTCCTTCTGCATCTCCTGTCCTTCTCTCAGATATTCCCTCCCTTCTCAAACTCCGTCTCTATCGGAGTGAACGCTCTTCTATTCAGGTCCCCGAGACTCACGTAATCACGACACATTACGAGCCGTGGTTAACCAGGACGACAACAAGGGCCACATGTCTCAATTAGAGGAGACGTATTCTCCGCTTTGGGAAGCTGAGTGACTTTGCCTTTCGGTCATGTCCAAATGTGGGTGTCTTTGAAAAATATGTGGGAAAGTGTATGTGTATGTTTGTGTGTCCCTCTGTGTGCGTTTTACCTCCTAACCCTGAGAACAAGCATTCCAGTGCAGAGGACTTGCCGACAAAGTTCACAAAGGGATACTGAGAGAGGCCAGAGCGAACAGAGATCCTTTGTACAGAATGAATGTGGCCATGAGAAGTTTGGGAACAGCGTGGTTTGAGAAACATCACAAAGTTGCTTTTAAAAAGCCCCATCTACTTTCAACATAGGAACTCGAGGTTGGTCGTATGTCCGTTACCTCGCCTTTTGACGGACGGAGCCAGACACTTCTCGCCACAGCAAGCGTACACACAGTGTGGGAACTTGGCCGCAAGACGCACTTTGAATGATAAATGTCTGCGAGTTCGCCATCACCATGTCTGCGAATTTCGCCATCACCCTCTTGTGACAGATGCAGCAAGGCGTTTGGTGGATGTGCTGGTTATGTTATCTCTCATCCATCTGTCCTGTCTTCATCTCCAAGTCCTACTGAAGTGCCCTTAAGCAACACGGTGAATTCCAGCTGATTTCACTCTGTGGTGCAGCTGACTGGCTTTCAGCTTGAACGCTGGAGCTGTAAACAGGTTGCCTGCCGGTCAGCGTGTGCAGCCGCTCTTCTGTAAATGTGTCCCATTGGACCTGTTAACAGACTTTTTCATTGAACACCTTTCTTAGGGCCTATTTTATTGCATTTGGTTTGTTGGATTTTTTCACAAATATTGGACTTGCTGGAATATAAACCCCTTGTGTTTTTAAGTTTATAGTAACTGTTACAATTTGCTGGTTTTATGTAATTGTACTTTTCACACCTAGAGCCACCTGTTGCATACATGACGAGGAAATGTCTCTTTGATTGAATTTTACTTCCTGATGTGCTGAGTTTTCTTTTTCATAAATCAATGGACCCATTCACACTGTGGCCTTTGCTAATAAATAAACAAGTGGGAAGTGTTAAACAGGTGATTTTACATCGTTGAAGCACACCACATCCTTTCCCTTCTCTCCTATTCAGACACACACAGTTCACACATACCATAATACCTTTTTCAAACTCGGCACATCTCTGCAAATAATGAAGACATGCTGCAATCGCTTATGCCTGAAATTGTCAATAAAGTGCTGACAGTGGTCATAAAATGTGACACAGACCAGAGTGCATGTTTTACATCAGCATGTTCTGATCTCTACATAAACCGTGTTTTTAACCCCAGTCATGTTCCATAGCTCAGCAGTAAAACCCACCTAAGCTCTACACACACACGCACACACTCACGCATGCACGCAGTCAGCGCCTAACACACACGGCCGGCGCAGAGAGCAACTTGTCTGCTCATCTGCTTCTGATTAGTGACGACATGAGCGATGCCAAATGGGAGATATGGATCTCATTCCTCTGCAGACAAAGCCTCATTCATTGGCAGAAAGCTCAGATGTGGGAAGACGATTTCTGTGACTTGGACCCGAGCCGGTCCGCTCCTTCTGGGTCTCATGTTGTCCTGTGAACAGGGGGGGTTGTACCGCATGTGTTTGGACGGATAGAGAGATGTTGGATCAGACGGTGGGAAGGTGGACATTTACACAACGCGCTGTACTCCTGCCTGAGGATTGTAGACTGTGGGTTGTTTCCATGAGATAATGCTGAAAGTGAAGCCAAGGTTCATCTGACTCTTGATGAGTGAGAGAATATCAAAGTGTAAGTCAAAACAAAAGACGAATGCAATCCTTCAAGGTGAACGATGTATATTACAAGGGGACAATCAGTTGCCAACAATATCTGCTGTTGTACTTACAACCAATCTATTCTGTTGGCATGTCAAACAGATATGTGTGTGTTGGATCTCTTACAACATACCAGTAACATTTTTTTTTTTTTTTTTTTTTTAATCTTCTTGATTGCAAATGTTGTGTTTGGCCGGCCAGTGGGTAGCTTCCAGCCTGAAGCCATAAGTCAGTGGCCTGCAGGCAAAACCCTGACTGCTTTAAAGGTGATGGCACTCCTTGAGAGGACAGGCAACCTTTTGATGACAGCTTACCCACCAGCTCTCGTAACTGCTCTGCGTGACTCACTCTTGCATAGGAAATAAAAAAGACGAGTGCCAATGTTTCGGTGAAACTTGCCCTTTGACCTCCACTGAATGTGAGTAACAGTCTAAATATTGAGGAAAAAAAATCAAACAGTGTCCTTCAAAAGCCCACATGTAGATACCTCTCATCTTAAAAACACACAACACATGAAGTCCACAAAGTCAAGAAAACCGACACCACGTCTCAGTGTAATGAAGTCCAATAAAGGTTGTATTCTGAAGTTTAAACAATGGTTATCACCTCAGCAGAACAATGGCTATAAATGCCTTTACTGCAACTGCCAGTGGTTTATAGTGTCCAATTTAACTCGTCATACAGTTGCTTAAATTATAATAATGTCCTGATCGGGCTCATGAAAGTTAGTTTTTCAAAACATTTCCTTATTATTCCACACGTTGTCCTCGTTTCTCCGCTCTTAATCACACTATATGACCATTCATTTTGCAGAGGCTGGCAGCGCAGTCATCAGGCTCAGAGGCTGTTGACCTTTAGTTCAACTGCGTGCCGGCGAAATACGTCATGGATAATAATGCGTGTGATTGTTCCGTCTTTGTTCCTCTCAGGTGTGCAGTGTCATCACTCTCACAAAACAATCCAATAGTTACACTGTATTTGAACTCCATTTTTCCACCTCATTCCCTCTTCTTTCTCTCTCTCTCTCTCCCTCTCTCTCTCTCTCTCTCTCTCGCCCTGAACTGCAGAGCGACGCACTTGCCAAAACGTTTGAGGGCAAAGTCATCATAAAGTCATTTCCCCTAACATATTAAATGCACATTTCTGAGGGGATAAAAGGTCATTGGCAGATTTATTTCAGACCTGGGAGGCAGCTCGGGTGATTTTGGATCGTGCTGCGAACCTCAACCACATTACATGCTTGCCCAGAAACGCACTCATGAGACTCGGGTGTGTGTGTTTTTTGTGTGTGTTGCCTGTTTGTGCAAGACATGGCTCTGTGTTTTTACTGTCTTGATAGGTCCTGATCGACAAAACCAACAAAAGAGGTCACACACTGGCTGTTGTGTATCTGTAACACGCAGCATGCCACGTCATCCTACGGTGCTGACCTTGTTATTGCCATTTGGGGTTGGACATAATGACGCATATTGTAAACAAATACTGTAAATTCATAGAAGTTTGTTAACAGTCAAAGATATTTTTTATAGTACATACATTGAGACATCTTAACTCTTTATATCGCTTAATATTTTGAATCAGTGTGATGAAGCACCTTGATTTTGAGGCATTAAAAAAAGACATAATCATCTTTTTTTTTTTAATCCATAAAAGTTTCTGTAATGAATTTCCAGAAAATGCACTTTATTATTTGCATCATATCAGGATGTATCAATATCCTGACATAGAATTATTTATACTGTAGTTCATCACCCAAATCACCCACCCCTTGTCATCGTGTTGTGAAGTCATGAGTTATTATGATCATTGAAAATTATTGTCATACTTAATTCTTAATTAGACACTAGAAATGAATAGCTGCTGTGATGCAGAGCCAATGAGAGCCCAGTCAAACAAACAGGGTTATGGTTCAAATTGCAGTCAGTTACGATTGAAGCTGTGGTGTCAATCGGATATCCTCTTAATACTGTTACCTGTAGTATGTGTGAGTGTCTGTGTTCGTGCATATAGGCCTTCCTTCCTTCCTTCCTTCCTTCCTTTCGGAGGCAACCATCAGAGTCTAAGTAGGAACCTAGCGGCGTAGCGAGTCAACTCGACAAGATCAGAGTACAGCACCACCAGGTTCTCTGTAATCTGCGAAAACAAGCAAATGTTTTGGGCTTTTCTCTCCTGGGCGCTCCCCTCCCTCTGCACCGCATGGAGCAGGGTTCATTTGAAAGGCGCTGTTTGTTAAGGCTTTAGCGGTTAGTAAGTGCTTCCTTTGTTTGGTGGGAGCGCGGAGACGGGGGGTTAATATCTCCCAGGGAGCGCATACAAAGAGGGCCTTCAGCTCCCCTGGCCGGAGAGGGGTGGCTAGATGAATGAGGCCGGGCCGTGGGGCAAAGGTGCCAGGGAGGGCACGGGAGGGTGGGGAGGTGCAGGGGGCAGGAGGCAGGGGAGAGTCCAGGAGGTCACGGGGGTATTATATTGTTAAGGCTGCGGGGGGGCAAAAGCCGAAAGGGAGCATCAACGACTTCTGGGCGGGAACAGAGATGCGACTTGTAGGCCGGGTTATAGCAAGTCAGGAAATGGGTGATTGCAGCTTTTTGACATTCCTGCTGTTTCCAGTGCAGGATAGTTTGACGCCCATTAGTGGGAATGTGGGGACATTGTATTAAGTTTGAATAGCTCCCTCTGGACCCTGTGGTCCATGTGCTTCCAGGTGACACAGGTGGCATCACAAGCCTTGTTGGTGAAGCAGAGATGCAATCATGCAATCTAAAACAGACAAACCCTTCATGGCATGTGATAACAAAACAGTGTATAAGGGCCATCCACACATCCCTGAAAGACAGGTGGAGTGACAGATGAGGCGGTTAAAGGAGTGAAAACTGGATGCGTTTCAGCGTCACATGTTGCCCTCTTCATTTTTGCCTTTTAAAAAAAATTTACTCCCTCCTCTACCCGTTGCCCTCCACCTCCCTGCATCTGCTCGGGACATCCAAAAGTGTGTGCATGTGTGTATTTTAGTGCTGAGTTTAACAGGAGTGCAGAGTTTCCCAATAGAGCTTGATTGTGGAGGGTCAGTGTTGCATGATGAAGAACAATGGGATTTCTGTAGTAGCTTTTGGATCAGATTGATGCTTTTATTTCATGGGAATCGGTGTGTGCTTTGGATTGCAACATGTGTTGGCTCGGGTTGTGATACAGATAAAATTAAGGGGGGAGAGGGCTATAGGGAGAACGTCTAATTTTCTGAATTGTGATTTGGCAGAAAAAGAAAAAGTCTCATTATGTTCCTGAGTGCTTTATTCCTTTTCTGTTATGTCTGTCCAATAGTACAGATAATGAACAAACTCCATTAAAAGTGCATGGTAATAATTACTCATAATGTATTCCAGAAGTTGAGTTTCTTCTCTTTGTGAAATGTTCGTTACCTTGCATTTCATTAGTTTCACTTCCACGCTTGAAGCATTGCGACGGCGCCCGTGTCGTGCTAGATTGAAATAACGCTGAATTATTGAGGGCCGCTCGTGAGGGCTTTGTTGACGTCTCCATCTCCTCTTCTCTGTCACAAACTCATTGAGAAGAGGGAGAGAGAGAGGGAGAGAGATCTGTCTCATTGAGCTCAACTCTTCCCACGGAACTCCGACTGGATTCCCGCTGCGTCTCGGCCAAAGCAATGGTCCCTTTGTGCCCTTCTATCAGAGTTCCTCTCTCCCCTAGACACGGCCCTCTCTGTGCCCTGCAACCCAGGACCAACTATCGCCTCTCTTACTTGCTATGGGACTCTGTGGACTGTATCAGCCCCGTGACCACTTCAGCCAAATCTCAATGTGTTCGCTGCCCACCTCTGTCTACAGTACAGCTGATCTCGTGGGAAGATTCAAGGATGGAGCGGTGCACAGTTACAGTCAGTAAAATGGGTATTATGGCTCTGATCATAGTTGTCTGGCTTCTGTCAATTTTCATTTCACACACAAACTGATGAAGCTTCCCATACCGTTCTCAAAGGTACAAGGGAAAAGTACTAGAAAACGAGACCAGCTGGCTCCTGTCTCATGAAAAACTCTGACAGCTCACTGGCGCAGCGTTATGTTCCTTCTTGCTTCAAACGCTCCGCAGTCATACCAGTCTCCAAAAATAACCTGCATAACAGCACTAACTGACTGTATGATCTGATGTCCCGATGTCTGGGGTCATGATGGCGTTCGCAAAATCACAGATCTTGTGGAGAAGACGTTTTCTCAACTGCTTTTTCAAGGAAACGTCCACCCAAAAAGAGCGACAGCATCAGTCATTTTAGCCCCAAAGCGACAAGTGACAAAGTCCTCTAGTGGGAAATTATGATTTGAGTTTATGCAAAGGGATCCCAAATGAAGGGTCTGAGAAATATGGCTTGAAATAGGACCAAACAGTAACAGAGTGCTTCTTTGATTCTGTTGGCACCAAGTATGATGTGGTTCATTCTCCAAAAACTCAACATCAGCAGGAAGCAATATTGCAGATGATGATATGAACAGGCCTCATGTTTTAAGACATTTTCACTCCCCAATCTGATCATTAAGAACAGGATCTTTAACCTCTGTCTGCCTCTAAAACCTCCCAGTGTCTCTCCTAAAAAAAACGTGTAATTGTCACAATATCATGTTGCCCCTCATACCCACCATTAATCTACTTTTATTGAAGTTCATTTAAGCTGCAACTTTTTTCTTTCTCTCGCCATTCGAGTCGACTTTTCCCTCTTTCAGTTTTTTCCCTCTTCTTTTATGTTCGTGTCACCATAGCAGCATTTTCCCCGCGAATGATCTCATCCAATACATACAGCCTGAAATGTGCTGTTCGACGCTGATTCAAAGCAGTTCTGTGAAAGAATAATATTTATTCTCTTTAATCCCTCTCCACCTCTACACATTCCCCAGCCTACAGAACTGCAGGAGTGTGCCAACAATAGCACCCCTCCCTTCTTCCCTTATTCTCCCCACCGCCCACTCGCCTCTCTCCGTGGTTGTGTAGGCAGAATGGGTGGCAGGTGACGCCGTAAAATGCCGCGTCTGAGGGGTTGGAAGCATGTATAGAAATGTGTAAAGTCAGTTTTAAGTGCTGATATACCTGGCTGGGAACATCTTTGCAGACAGATGCGCTGTTGTCTTCTGTAGATAACCAATCCATGATAACCATATCCATGCTCGGATTCAGAGATATCTCAGCTGTGGAAAGTATGTATTGTACAGTCTGCCAGATAAAATGGTGCTGAAATGTACCGTTGGGTTTGACTGTTTGGCTTAGCTAAATTAATTTCCTCCAGGTGCACTGATGGAAATTCTGAAGGGATCCAGTGAGTGATGTACCTTGGATTTCTTTCTTTTTCGCTTTTCTTAAACCGCGCCGCTAATGTGTCGATGGCAGTAATAGATTGTCTCCGCACAGTGTTTCGACATTTTGTAAATACAGCGACCTGCTCGCCAAACATTGGAAACTCTGCAAACCCCAAAAAGACATCTAGTGACAAATGATTTGACACCAGTGTTATTTTATTCCTTATTTCTACAGTGTCCAACAGTAGAGTCAATGCAATTGTAATATATATTTTCATCATTTCTGCTTCTATTTATCATCAATTTCAAAACATTACGACACTAAAGGATTCGCTTGTAGTTATGAACCTACAGAAAACTATCACCTGAAACCCTCCTTTAGCTTTAATGGAGCTTAACAGTGTCATTTTCAACACGTGTCTTTCTCAACATACTTTAAAGTTAGTTACACAGAAAAAGATCTGTGTGACGATTAAATATTTAAGTAAGTCAACAACGATTGCTGGTCTGAGACACGGCATTACGTGGCCATCTACAGCCACTTCCATAACTTTGCTCTTCAGTTCCACTGAGCGTTGGCTCACTGGTAAATTACGTACTGCAGATTTGTCCAATATGAACTTTATTCCCAGAGAGCGTGAGCTGCATACAGCCCTTAGCTTGATATTTCAACACTCTTTCTTATGAAGTCATTTTCTCTGCTCAGAGAGATGTTCTCGGGATAAAAATGGTTTTACAGAATAATTTTCCCTTCATTCTTGTGGTCAGAATTGCCTGGCACCATAAGATGGAGCGTTTTACCATGCATTATGATGGAGGAATCCAGCGTGCCTCCGGAATGAAATAACCAGGCTTTGAAAAGCAGACACACATGCTCTCGTCCTCGCTCTCGGTTTTAAGAAATCTTTGGTCCCGTCAGGCAAAGTTTGCTCAGGATAATTTTTCATCCTTGATACAAAGACTTAAGTCTGTAGGGGACTCCAAAAGGAGTGAGGTCATCAGCTGTGTGGTCAGGGAATGAAAGAGGAGACAAGGAGAGTGAGTTCACCGTGACCTGGGTTTGCCCTGGAGCCCGGGACTTTGGTTTGGGGTTTGGGCCGGGAGATGGGGAGGGAGGTCGGCCCTGACGGCACCACACTCGCCTCAGCTCTTGGCTCGTTCACGTCTACTAGACATGGTCCAGGTCATCTACCTTCATTAAGTGAAGAAACGTTGCTCTGCAAGATAAAACGCTTGCAAAGCTTGACCTCTTGCAAAGTCTGACATTTCCAGGAATTGCTACCCTTCACAGTGAAGTATACAAGGAACCCTTTGTACAATACCTCACAATTCGTGATGGAAAACAATGTGCTGGATGAGGATTCACTGCATTGTCTGCTCTGGTGTCATTACAGGACAGGGGATAGATGTAACGTCTAGACCATAACTAAACAAAACCTGTGTAATTACCGATCTCACCCTCCCCAGGATTTGGCAGAGGTGCCGAGTGTATAGAGCCGTGATCACAGGTGGAGGAGCAGGGTGAGGTTTCGTGAGTTAAGTGGCTGTCGGAGCTGTCATGTGGACATTAGGCGGATTAGTGTGATGAAATTCGAGGAAGAATGCATCCAGTCATTGTATTCCCGATGTTTTTTTACAACTATTATGAAAGTTTATGTGGATTGTTATAATCTGTTTAATCTGTGTTTGTGCTTGGCTCTTTTTTGATGCACACACACAGACACAAAAACTCACACACCTTTTATACATAGCTACTGCTACCGCTCCCACATCAACACAGCACTTCCTCGCCTTTATCCCCCAATGTCTCCTGGGAAAAAAACCCCACAAAAAGCAATGTTCAGGATCATATGGTGCATCAAATGGTAGTTTATGGGTGAGAGTATTTTTAACAGGCCGCTTTTGGTAATGATGTGCAACCGCTGTCACGTCAAATCATGTCATACACAGGTTGGATGACATCATAACTTAAATGACCGAAACTTCGAGTAGTGTAAATGACATCATCCCACAAATCAAAACATTAGCCACTGCTCAGCCTGGTTCTGCTCAGAGGTTTCTGCCTGTTAAAAGGAGGTTTTTCCTCGCCACTGTCGCCAAGTGCTTTCTCATGATGGGAACTGTTACATCTCTATCAGTAATATTATAAAGTAATGGTCTAGACCTGCTCTGTATGGAAAGTGCCTTGAGATTGATAGTGTCATTTTCAGCACATCTTTCTCAACATACTATAAAGTTAGTTACATAGAAAAAGATCTTTGTGATGATTAAATATTTAAGTAAGTCAACAATGATTGCTGGTCTGAGACACGGCATTACGTGGCCATCTATAGCCACTTCCATAACTTTGCTCTTCAGTTGGCTTGTGTTGTGATTTCGCACCATACAAATAAAACTGAATCGAATTGGATTGCTGACTGGTAACTGTGGTAGTTTCTATTGAGTTTATAGATTAATGTTACTTTCTTCCTAACTTTTTTAAACTGTTAAATAATATTAAATTGGACTGCATATTCGGTCCAGTTCCTAAAGTTGATATACTAGGGCTAGGTTGTCACTAAAGTGTGGTATTAACTAACTTTAAATCATACATTTAGGTACGTTAAGGTCAGTCTAGATTTGTCTGTAGGCATAATTGTTAGCTACTATTTGTGTTATTGATGCAATTACAGCTTTGGGAAAAGGCACACTCTGCTGGATTTGTTGTTTGTTAACACACTGTTCAAAGGAGCTTCTCCTCGACTCAAGTAGCAAGAGAGCGAGAGAGAGCAGCGGTGGTCGAGCGAAACCGAGAGTTGTTGTTGTTCAGAAATTCACTGTTATTTTCTGATTGTTTCAAGGAGGTTACTTTCTAAAGCAGAAATAAACCCGACCACACATCCGCACAACCCCTGCGAGAAGTTGGCATGGATTTAGTGTGAATGCAGCTGAACAGACACACAGACCCGCAACTCTTTATATATCCAGGACCCAGACAGAGACAGCGACGTAGCCTCGTCCTGAGTCCTGACTTCTCACCCTAATCGTTGTTATTGGCTGGGGGCTACACACCCCTAGACAGCAAAATATTACGAAATAAAGAAAATGCAAGCAGAGGGGAGCGTCTCTGTAAATACAGAGACCACCACACACACCTAGTGGGTCATAAGTGATGATTGAGATCAGGGTAAGAAAGGTATTCAAGTTATAAATTAATCATGATAATTAATAATTAATGACAATGGTGAATTGTATTTGCATTACACGTGCCAAGCATAGACAACAAGGACTTTCCAAAAGCAACATAAGACTGACAGAATACTATTATAAATGAATTTAATAATAATATGAAAACATTAAAGGGGAATATATAAGTGCATGGTGCGATCTCGGTCTGTCATGCCAATGAGACCATCCCTGAAAATGTCCTGGAAAAGTCCTGGAAAATGATCTTCAGAAAAGACTGGGAACCCTGCTTTTGCTCTCTGCTGCTGTAAAGCCTTTCCGTGACTAGCTGTCATTAATCTTCCCTCTCTAGGGGCAGGATCTTGACTGCGTGCCAGCAAGCGCTCATACAAAGCCAAGACAGCCATCCAAAAACAGAGCCGCCTTTCTTGTTTCCAGAGAACCACGTAGCTCGCACTCACGCTGCTGCAGCCCTCGGGGCAACGCTGCTCCACACAACAAAGGAGCGACTCTGGATGCGGCCTCGCACATCACACCTAGACTAATATCCATACATTTAGATACACACACACACAGGCATGCAGGTTGGCGTGTGTGAAAACTGTCTCTCTTTTGCTTTCTCACACTGACTCAGTCTTTTCTCTTACAGATGTGTTGTTTTTATGCATATAGCCGAGGTGATACAGGGGCGTGCATTTCTTTTTTAAATCCTCTCATTTTAACGTTTTGAGTGTCAATATTTTCACATATATTGTCTCTGATACAGTCACCAGTGTCTCATTTCATTTCACGCATCAGTTCCTGCAGCAGCCTTAACAACACCTGCAGCAGCTTCCAGCAGGGGAAAAAAATGATTATAGTCGCTACAAGTACATGAGTCAGTCAAACACTGTTGACACTTGAGTGTGATATTATCAAACCATACACACCTATGGAGCATAATAATACTGTTTACAAGAAAAACCGCAGCCAAAATAGCTGGAATTCTTTCTCAGGATGCAAACAGTTCACATTAGTGTTAAGCTCAAAATATGTTTGAATGTAATTGTTTGCATTGAAAATCAGCGATCCGACTCGTTTGTCCGCATTTGTTATTCTTTGACCGAGAGAAACCGCGGGTCACCTGAATGTCCCAGTAACCTGCCTGGTGTTCAGTAGGTGAACCAGTGCTCCGCGTCATCCTCAGTGTGTTGGCAGCAGACTCTGGACTTTGTGTCACAGGGAGAGATCGCACATCGCGGCGCTGGGGAGGGAGAAGAATGAGTAGTAATTTCAACAGTTGCCCCTAATAAAAATGCAGATTGCTCGCCATCATAAAGAGCTACTGTGAGGTTAACAGTCCATTGTTGGGGCTGTAAATGTCAGTCAGAGGGAGGAGATGAGACGGAAGGAGCAGGAGAGATTCAGCTGTGGAGCGACACCTGTCCTGCGTCCTCCACCCTGCGCAGACATGTGTCTCGGGGGCTCTTTCGTATGAATAGGCCGGATCGCTCTTTGTGATCTCCTCAACCTTCTCTTTTCCTGTAAAGAGAGATATGATCCGCACAATAAAAAGAGAGAAGGGGCCACCAGCAGCGCTTGTATTGCAATATCCCCTTTTTAACAAGTGCCCCATTCAGCCCTCATGAACCACCACTCCAAAACACACACATACCTCGTCCCCTTATAACACATCATCCAACCTCTACAAACCACCACACACTACTTAACTTAGCCACTTCCCTTTGCCCTCAGATCCTTTGTAGCTCCTTCGCTTCAATCTAGCCGGACCACCATGTTTTCCCCCCACCTCTTCAGTGATCCAGCAGCAGGAACTATGCACGGTTTACACTTCTGGCTAAATAAACATAAACGTTGATATCGTTGTGAAAAGCTTTCCACTCTTTACGGGTTTGCAGAAACCCACATTGTCTCGCCATACGGGTGCACAGTAACGTGCTGTGGGCGGACTGCAGACGATGTGGAATATGTTGCTGCCGCTCGCAGCCTTACAGATGTGTTTCAGCTGTGCATTCGTCCTCAAAAAGAAAATCCACAGATAGATCAAATACTGGCTGTAAGTGCAACATTTTCGGCTTTTAAAACTGCACTGCTTGGCTGTATTTCTCTTGTGCTGCTGTCTATATCTTTGACAGCCATCTGAGAGACAGAATCCACATGTTCAGACCTAATACACAAAAGCATTGCAATGTATGCATGCGTGCGTTCACATGTGTGTACAGATTCATGACGGTGCTATGTTTGATTTCGTTGCGGTTTCTCTCAAGAGGCTCACATGTCGCACAGCGCTCTGTTATTGTTTTTACAATCAGTCATCAATTAACAATACTATCGCTTGTACCCGTCGGCTTTATCTTCGCAAATCTATATATTGCTTGAGTCACGCAAAATCAACATTATAGGCATGCCAAGAGCTGCCAGTAACTCACTTGAAAGGACTTTCATCGTGTCAGCCGAGGAGCTGAATAGTCTTATCATGTAGAGTTAGTGGTGACATGAATGTTAGACACTCATAAGGCTTTTAAACAGAGCCCAGAGTGCACTCTGTCTGTGCAGGGCCAAGATGGATTTACATTCAATTATGGATTCAAATGAGACTGTAATACCTATTGTATGCACCAATGTGGATACAGTAAAAGTGTGTTATTGCAGTAATTGTTCTGACTTCTTAAAGATGAGATAAGCCCCTTGTAATTACTTTTTTTTTTTTTGAAGCAAAGAACTTAACTTCACTTACTAATAAAACCCCCAAAATGTTCAAACAGATAAGCTCCCTTCGCTCCTCGCTTCATGTCTCTCTGCCTTCGGGCAACAGTCACTCAGTCGTATTTCATTGTGTTTGTCTGGAGGGGGGAACACATTAACCTGCCTCGGCTGTCACGCTATAGCTCCCAGTCGAGTGAGTCAGCGTCAGCGAGAGGAGTTGGATCTCAGCATACCATTCTCACACATCAAAGGCAGGCTTAGGTGACTCCACACACCGAGCCTCCGTGGCGCTGCGTTCACACATTCAGCGCCGATTCCAGGCCGCTTCCTTCGAGCAGGCATAAACAAAACGTTGTGAAGTGTTACCTCACTCTGTCACCAGGTAGCTATAAGGGCAATATAAGAGTTGATGCTCATCATGCTGGATTTGCTAGTCAGAGAAACACTTCATTGTTGCTTTGAAGTGGTGGCTGGATGTGTTACCTGTGGGTGTTCCTTCACAGCGGGGAGACAGAGAGGGCAATGCAAACAGTAATCCTCCATTCAGACGTTGCATGGCCGTACAGTAATGACTGATGTTAGCGTTTGATGCGTGCAATAAGTGATGAATGACATGTACAGTATGAATGTGATGCATATGCAATAACCAACACTGAGACCTGGACTGTGTGTGAAGCAGCTTTATGATTTCATATCAGCTCAGAGTTGATCATCATGATGCACTTTTTTCCTGCAGAAATGTCAATGAGTTCATGGATTCTTGCGCATTACAGCTCCTATAAACATGCAAAATGAGCCATGCATGTAGAAGAGTGTGCTCACCAGCACTGGATTCAAGAAAAACAAAATTATACAATAAAGCAAATCAAGGCCACGCTGATCTGCAAAACGCTCCACGTGCAGCGCTCTGACGTGCAGTTGTTCATCAATATGCAAAAAGATGGAACGCATTAGACAAATCCCCCCAAAAAATGACAGCTGTAATTTCAAATTTTTTGCTTGCTGATGAGCCTCTTGTATTCATTCCTTTGTCAGCGCTGTTCTTTTCTCTGCTCGAGCGTGCCAGGAAGCAGCCATTGTATTCCAGCTCAACCCTGTCATTAGCTGGCTGGGGTGTGGGGAGGACTGTTTTCAAACAGCTGCCTGACATAACTAGAGAGAAAGTGACACACACACGCGATGCACTACAACACACCCCATAATTGTCTGTCTCTGCCTGCGTGACTGCGTGACATTTGTCTGTTGATCAAACAGTACGGTTAAAGTGTCAAAACAAAGCTATTGTGTCAGAGTGTCGGAGCGAACCTGCCACATCCGCTTCCAAAAATAAGAAATAAAAATAACGGTTACTAACATAGGAAAGATGGAACAAGAACATCTGTAATAACATAATTTGCATGGCTCCATGGTAAAGCATGAAGACATCAGGAAACATTACATCAGCCTTCCAGCAAAGCATCAACTGCATTTTATGAAGTGCTGAAATGTAAATATGTTTTTATACAAGTATTTCCTTTTTAAAGAAGACAGATGTTGCTCTTTTTACTCCACTACTATTGTCTGACAGCTTCAGTTACTAGTTACTTCTCAGATGACTATACCTTTCTGGTCCAGTGAAAACTGTGTATCTCCTAGTTGGTGATTTAGAATTTTTTCTGATCAACTCGAGATTTACATGTTCCTTTATGTTTAGAGAAAATTCTCCTACATCTTAAGCTAAATAAACAACTTCAAACCCTCTTGAATTTGCTCTAAAATGCGTTCTCACAAATCTGAAACCTGTTTGTCTGTGATGCTATAGAATATGATGCATTGCTGTAGCTCAACCTTAATAGGTGCAGCAGTAAAATGTAGTGATCTTAAATTCCAAACACCAAAACGTCACCTTGAGCTGGTTTATGTGAGTGAAACAAGCTGGTTTGCTTAAAAGAAACAATCTTCTCATCAATAGTAAAATGCAACATACACATTGATGCAGCAGTAAAATTAACCCAAAAACATATCATAGTAAAACACTGACAATAAAACAGTGTACAGTGACTACTTTGCTTGTACATGCTGAATGTAGCTGAAATACTTACAAGTTTTGAATGCAGGAATTTAACTCAATTATTTAGTGGAGTCAACTTTTGCTTTTCCTGAAAACGTCTTCCACCGCTGGTTTTATGGATACACACTGAAATATTTGTTCACCACTTAATGTGAGTAATGAAAAGGAACAATGGTTCCTTCAGCAGCCATGTGGTACAAATTTCCAGAGAAAGTGTATTTCATCGTTGCTGTGCCACGTTGTTGGTCCGTCTCCAAGCACACCTTGCGGTGCGAGGAAGGACAATACAGCTCTTTCACAGGCCTGACCCAACTGTCACACCTTATATTCAGGACATCCATTGGCTTTGCGGACAAAAGCAATTGTTCCCAATGAGAGCAGAGAGCGACAGATGAACTGAGCATGAAACAATAGACACAGACGCGGGAGACAGCAAGACTGAGTTGAAAGTTTCAGAATAAATGGGGGGAAAAAGGAAAGATTGTAAAAGCTGGGTGAACGTGAGGATTTCTGTTTTCTTCATTTGGCTCAGTGTTTGTGCCTCCAGTGACAAACAGTGGAGGCTGTAAGAAGTATCCCTTTATTCTCCCACACCAATTGCTTCATATTCCCCAATCAAACAGCTCCTTTGTCTCAGTGTTTTGTCCGCGCACGGGGGAAACAGTGCACTGCGACGACGAGACGCAGACAGATTATCTTGTTTGAATGGCTTTTCCAGGCAGCAGAAAGGCCGGCACAACAATAGGTAACTTGTTGTAGGCACAACAAATCTAATATTCATTTAACATAGCCCCTGTTGCAGGCTACCCATGGGGGCTGCTCACGCTGGTACAGTAACTGTTTGTATTTGCATAATGCGCTGCACCTCAGCAGGGCTGCTAATTGGGCTGCTTGGAGGGAGCCAAAAGCCCCCCCCCCCCTCCGATGAAAGAGAGCAGCGGCCACAATTATCACAGGAGACACAACAATGTAGGGATTGAAATAATTTCTTTTATGCCTTGCATGGGACATCTCTGACAGGCTGACTTTTGCAAATCACAAAAACAGGCCTGAAGTTGAAGCTTAGAGCGAAATCACATTAATACACAGGAACAATGTGTTTTACCACCATGCAGTCTGAATTTGTCTAAAATCCCCATGCTCTAACTTAACCCGCATGTCTCGGTTTGTCAATAGGCAGCACGTGAGTATTTGTGCAGACATGCATCCATGTGTGGGTGGATGTGTTTGATATTGCTAACAAGCTGAAAAGATTCTTCTCTGCCCATACGTTCATTAACGCTGATTGGAGGCATGTGTGTTGCTGGTAACGTTGGCAGAGAGGCTCGTGTTTTTCCTGCTGCTCGGACACGACGGTCGCCCGCGATGTGTCAGAACCAGTCAGACCTTCGCTCAGTCTCGGGGAGTTTTTTGTGCAGCGCAGCTATGAGGGATGTGCGTGACTGAGATTGGCAGAGCTGGAGTCCACAGACCAGATTTGGACTTGTTTTATTACCTTCCCTCAGTGTTCAACATCTGTTAGATCACAATCATTCACACGCACCAATAAATATTTTGGATGTTATTCATACATGTTGTCTTTGTTTGAGCTGTATTAAAAACCATGTAGCAATGACACATGGACATGGACATGCTGGTTATATGGGGACTTTGACTTGCAGCCATTTATGTGCAGGCCCTCTGTGGTCAGTCTTCTGCATTTAACAGTTGTGTGTGTGTGTAGATATATGACAAGATTGTTTTGATCACGGCTCTGATGTTGACGTCGACATTATGTCATCATATCCCAGCTTGTGTGTCATATACTTGACTCCAAAAAGGTTGTATGAGGACTTTGACTTGCCCTTTCTGTGTGTGTGATGTAGATGTTCACATTATATCCTCAGCCTGTGGGCTATATAACTTGTTTTGCTCTGTCATTGCTGTGGTATTTTTTTCATTGTCATTCAATGTTATCACTTTTTTTTAGATTTGCAGGAAGTGCCTCTAAATTAGTTGGACTACATTTTCCTTTTTCCGTTTTCTTCTTGTTATTGCGTTACATTATGATGTGTCATACCTGACGCTGGTGTCATTTTATATACAGTGTTTAATACTCATAAATAAGTTTCTCTGATTAACCACCTGAATATTTTAGCGGAGATGTTTGTGTGCTTGCTCCCTCTTTTCCGTTGTCGTCAAATATCAAACCTATTTTCCTAACATTTGTCATTCTTTTTTTCCTATTCCTTTGGAGAGGGAGGTTAGCTGAAATTAGTTTGGTGAGTTATGTTGGTTACACTCACACACCACAAATGTTTTCACAAATTTCCCGGCGCTGACGAGGAAGTGAGGTGTGGTCAAAGATGACAATGTACCCATGATGCTAACGGATGTTTCTGACGTCTGTTTCGCTCAACACATTGTTTCCATTTTGCATCTTTATACACAAATCTCTCTATTCCTTATACCATATGTAATGTTGGTTCAGTTTTATGAAATTATATTTTCATTATGAGCACACAGAACAAGTGTGAGCAGAGGAAATAAAATAATTGAAAATCGTGGTCAGTAATACTGTGAAGGTCAGAGGTCAGGTTTGATGTGGCCTGAACGTGTCCATGCTTCAGTAGCGCTTATACAGTTGTGATGTGTCATCACTGGTGTAAAAATAGGGATTGGTTGTATCACATTCATTTTGTTCCAGGTCATTTAATTTAACAAAACACCTTGACTTTGCACATATAATGACAAAATAATGGCATTTATTTTCATGCAAGCACACAAAGATCACAGCTCTCATTGGACAAACATTACAAATTATTCCAACCAGATTTTTAGATGCAAAAAAAAGACCTAAAGTTCATTAAGCCAGAAAAAAACACAATAGGCAGGACGGTGCCAATAAAGCCTGATACTGGACAAGTGTTTCCAGTCAATCAAAAAAAATCTGATCAGTCACTGAGCGACAGAGAGAAAGAGAGACAAACCTAATAACCTCCATAGGAAACAGGTGCTGAGTCAGTGAGGAGAGGAATGCCAGAAGAATGGGGAGGGCAGGGTAGCGTGTCTGTGTATGCATGGGCGAGAGAGAGAGAGAGAGGTGTGTGTGTGTGTGAGTGAGAGAGAGAGTGTGTGAGTAACGCTGAGTGGAAGCCAGGGAGCCGAGGAGAGAACAAGGGGAGGAGACTCTCTGGGGATTGCGTGCGGACATCAAATGTTTACCTGTAACAAAAAGAAAGGGGAAGGTGTAGAAGGAAAAAAAAGGAGAGGAAAAAAAGGCCGTGGTTTACAGGGGTGGGCGGGGACCCAAAGCCTAAAGCATGAGCTTCGCACGCAACTTAACAATACTACCTTTATGAAGACTGTATTGCGTTAGTCAGTGAGCACACACACACATATTCGTGTAAGATACCGCTGGTGTTACACACACACACACACACACACACACACACACTCACACTCACACACATACACACACGTCAAGGAATTTAACAGGAATAGATAACTAAACGATGGCATTCGCGCCGCAGATTTTCATGTAAAAGCATGTAAAAAGAGATGTCGAAAGCCTTCGTGACTTCCAGATAATGGCTTCAAAGAGACTCGGACTCTTTTTGCGGCCACACATTATACACCAAATGGGACCAAATAACCCACCCCATCTGTGGAACAGCTGGAGTTTCTGTTCGACAGAGGGGGTACTTGTGTCCGTCCAAGCTCGAGCCAGAACCAAAACTTCTGAAAGCAGATGTTCAGCATTCCCTCTCGACCCTCCCTGTGGTTGCCCTGTTCATTTTTCATCGTAACTGGCCAACAAATCAAGACAAAATGAGAGTCAGCCTTTGTTGTGGAAACCGCAGAGAGCCCCGGTGATTTACGGACAGGCGGCCTCTTTCTCTCTCTCTTGCGCTTTCTCTCCGAGTCTCCATCTGACTGTCTGTCTCCGACTGTCTCTACATCTACAGTATCTGTGGCTCTCCATCTCAAGGTGGTCTTATCTGTGCTGAGAACAAAAAGCCTGGACCGGCCCGGTGTAGACCTGATAATAGATTATTTAAAAAGAGTCATGCCTTGGGTTTGTCTTGTCCTCAGACCTTTACAGTAACGTCTGAATTATCTCTGATCTGTATAGGAATGTTATTCATCATGATCAACTTTTAAATGCAGACGTTGCACTTCTATACAAAACTATTTCTACATTTGTTCTACATTCATTTGATACGTGAAATATGTTGTATTCTGCCTAATAATGACGTGCATGCAAAAGGTTCTCAAGACAGTCATGCTTTTAACCAAACACAACCTTTGTCCTTTTGCAAGTTCTTTGTCGCTTCTCTTTGATTGGAAGACAGATCTGTCACTCACAGCTCTGACTGGCAGTTTGCGTGTAAAGGGCAGAGTTTTTGGGATTTAGCCTGGGGCGCCTGCGGTCAACACAATATGTGTACTATAAATAATTTGACTCCGTATGTCGTGTGATTGTGTGAGCTGGGAGAGCCAGAAAAAGAGAGAGAGAGAGCGAGAGAGAGAGAGAGAGAGAGAGAGAGCTACACACACACTGAGCTCAGGGCTTCCTCTCCTGTGAGCGTCTGCAGTCAGAGCGCAGGTACAATAGGGAGCATTGTTCGGCTGGCAGGCCCCTGCGTGCCGGCTCCCCCTCCGTACCTGAGCACGGAGACAGGTGTATTTCTCCTAGTCACGCATAGCCCTGCCACACTCCCAGCTGTCTACACACAGCCTGCCTCTGAGATCACACACACACACACCTAGTGAGCTTGCATATACCTACGTGCTGTTTACAGATATTGCTCACAGTAGATCTTTTATTTGAACTCTTAGCCTCACCTTCACCTTTTCTTAATTGAAATTTTAACCTTAAATGCACCCTGATATGGGTTTTTTGGGGATTTACAAAGCCAAAATTTATGTCTCTCAAAACATGTGTATCTCTAAAAAAAACCTCTTGCACTCGTGTCCAAACAAAATTTGCATGTCGTGTTTCCTGCAGGAAATTAAAGTAAATTCTGTTGCAGATCAGTGCTTTACATTCAATGTTTACAATGAGCGCTCCTTGACACAGAAACCCAATAAAACCAAAGCACCTGCAGGTTAAAAAAATTCTCATGCTCACACTGTGTTAAGTCTCCAGGAAGGGTGTGTTTGTCCAAAGACATTCCCCTGCTTTGCCCAGTGTACTAATGTGTGCTAGGGAGGAAGGAGGAATGAGTCATGCACATGTCAGTGGCATCGTACAGCCCAGTCCAGGCCAAAAGTTCATTTAATTTCTCTTTAAGTGGGAAAACATGTTTGAGTAAACATTAGAGCCCCTGTTGCAGTTTGACATCTCAATGCAGGGCGAGAGGGGGAGAGGGATAAAGGGAGATGACGAGCGCTCAGAATAAAGGAAGGGATTTTACCAAAACCTTTACGGTTCACACCAATCGAATGTTAAGATTAACATAATGTGTGTGTGTGTGTGTGTTGGGGGGTTCATTGATTACATGGTCTCCTTTGAAAGAGTCCCCCCTTCCACAAATCTGACTCCCTGAGGTGCTGGAAGGAGTCCAGCCCTATCAGTCTCATAGCACAAGAGGATTAGCTCTTTATCCTGCGATTCTATAGAAAAGAGGTACACGCCACATTATGTCTTATTATACAGAGTAGGCACAAGCCATTATTTTTAAACCACTTTTCACATGACTAATCATCACCCACGTCACTCGGAAACCTTGCCGTGACCCCTGTTCGGCTCCACTTCGCCCGTTCCCATGCGGAGGCCAGAAACCTGACGGAAGTCGGCGCACTGGCCGTACGTGAAATTACACGAGCTGCCAACATGGAATCCAATCTCAGGTTTCCTGGCTGATATTTGCCGAATTAATTCCCAGGCGGATGTAGGAATAATAACACCCGTGAAAAGTGGGAAAATAAGGAGGGGAAACCGAGTGTGGCTGAGCCTGTGGTGGTGGAGGGGGGGGGGCATGCCAGTGAAAGGGCATGCTGTTATTGGGAATACTTGTCATTTCTCATCTACCCTTTGGTTTCCATGATGTCATCGCCCCCCCCCACCCCCACCTAATAACACAGCTCACATCATACTATAAGATGGGGCGAGTAGTACAACGGCTATGGCCTGCATTCTTGTAACCTTCTCTGTCTTTCGGTCTCATAGGCTCTTGCTCTCGATCCCGTTGCTGGAGCTCGGGCACTCAGAACCACATAAGGAAACATTTGTTCCCAGTCTGGTTGAATAGAGCCTTGTGTTGGAGGTAGTCAAAGAGATACAAGGGGATAGGACATCCAAACAGTCCAACACAAGAGCTCTGCTCTGAAGCCCCTCTCTGTCTGAGCCGGGCCAGTAATGAATGTCCTCTAGTCTTAATCGCTCTCAGAGCACACACTGGAGATATGACTGACTCCATTGTCCTCCTCTCTATGTTTTGTATGTTGAAAGCAGAAGTCGTAGAGGTCAGAGCTTCCAGTAAATATTTGTTCCACCGCCACCAGGTGATGTCTTTGCTGCTTGTACGGGCAGAGTAGATTTCCACATATGCATGTTTGTATTCATGCATCAAACATTTTACAGCTGTGCATCCAGATATGTGCACTAAGCAATTTGTTTATGCTGCTTAAAAATATCTGAATCTCCTCGCTCAGCCAGCTTTGTTTCCCCTGGATTCTCTCATGCATTCCCCCCTTTTTTTCCTCCCATCTGTGTGAGCAGCGTCCAGAATGGTTTTGTGCTCTCTGGATATGATTATCCTTGTCACACCAATCTGGAAAACATTTGTGTGCACATTAGCGCATACCTACATACACGCACTGGCGTGAGTAGAGACATGGAGAAAGAGGAGGATGCACAAAGTGGGCGCGCGCACACACACACACACACACACACACACACACACACACACACAGGCAAGCTTGCAGACATGTATGCATTATGCACATACACACATTGGGATATAATGCATTTTCATTCCATTTGTCTCTGTTGTGAGGCTGATGCATGGAAGCAGGAGCAACTGGCTCTGTTGTTCATCACATTGTTTTAGATAAGAGATAATTGCCTCTTAATTACCTCTACAAGATAATTGCCACTAGAAACACTTTAATTCAGCCTTGGATTAAAAATTCATGAGCTAAGAGAGCAGAGCGACTTCGTGCAAAAAGCGAGTTCAGAACAGTGAACCAGCTAAAAAATTTGTAACCTTCCTTTCCTTTCTTTCTATTTCCTTTTTCTCAAAAGGAAAAAAAAAACCTTCACACAGCAGCGGTGGCTTAGGAATGCGAGACAGGAATGCTGTTGAGTTACTATAAAGGGGGTTTGATCACTGAAAACAATGTCTTTGTGTTTTCATCCCCAGCTCTAGTCACGCAATGCTGTGTGTGCAAACCTCCAGCAACTTTTCAACCCCGGCACACAAGAAAGCCATCAAGTACCTGCAATTGACAGAATCGCGTGCAATTCAGGTACTCCAGGATTGTACTGGAGCTTGGCCAAATGGGGAGCAAAGGAAAAGGTGGAGTGGAGCTTCACCTGCTCAAAGCGCAATGGAAACTGTGAGCCGTGGTTGGAGAGCTGTCATAGTGGTGTAGTGGAGGGTAAAGCCCTGTTACCTCTGTTTGTTTGTTTCATTTCAGAAAAGCACTTTTTGTCAGAAATTCAAAAGGCCTAAATTCCCACATGTGTGAAAATGTACAGGATGGTAAGATATAGTTTGTTGTAAAATATGTGGGGGGGAAATTGGGTTTTCTAAAAAACACTCTATTAGCTGAGGATCACTTGTTTAAAGTTGCCAACCTATATTGTGTCTTCTTTTTCATCACTTTTAGTCACACTACGTCAAAGTGAATGACATAATTCACGCAATCATCAAGTATATTCACAAAGGTTTTTATCATAGTGGAATTTAAAATGATGCATAATCAGTGCACTCTTTCTCAAATGATTTTATTCACATGGTTTCACAACATCTCTTCAAACAATTTAACCTGAAACAATGGTAAATATCACACTGACCCACTATTTATGAGTGAAACCTTAACTGAACTACAGTCTCATGCAGCTGTCTGAGTATAATGTGAAATTCAGTTCTAATTTTAGTCTTGGAGGCTGCACTCCATGTCCACCATGAATCCAGTCCTTGTTTTGACGTTTAAGGAGAAGCTATGATCCCAGAAATACAAGCAAGCCTGGAGGTGGTTAGGACATGAAAGTGAGGTAAGAAAGACAAGAGATTCATTCATGGGAAGGTGATTCAAGGCACCGACATCCCTGTATCTCTGCGCAGCGACAGATGATCATTATTACTCACTCACACCGCTCACACAGGGCTCACACGCAACCTGGGATCAGACTGACACTTGATGAGTGATGGCAACAAGATTAGAACAGCCTATATTCATGACATAATAACTTACTACAGTGTTGCAGATAATAGCATTAATGATACTAATAAAAATAATGATAATAATAAGAAGAATAAAACTCAGATGGTTGATAATTCTAGTAAAAATATTTATATTAACAGCACTGATTTAATGTAAGTTAAGTGAAGACATTTCCAGTGACACAGAAACAGGTTTTACTTTATGTAACCGAAATGAATCATAAAGTACTTTACCTGCCACTGTGTTTTGTTGTAACATATTATTTCATACATCATATTGTTTTTTCTCTTTTTTGTTAGTTTTTAAAGTTTTAATCTGACATCACAACAATAAACTTAACTACTACTACTACTACTACTACTACTAATAATAATAATTAAAACTCAGATGGTTAATAATGCCAGTATCACTTTTTATATTAACAAGGTGTAATTGAAAACATTTCCAGTGACATACAAACATCTTTTTCTTTCCAATGTAGCCAAAGTAAATTATAAAGTACTTTCAGTAATTATCTGCAACCATATTATATTATAGCATATAATATCCTTCCTTATAATATATTGTTTTTTTAATATATTTTAAAAGTCTTCATCTGACAACAATAACAACAACAGCACTAAACTATTTTGCTATTTTTAAAGCTTTTAATCTGACACTGACAGCAACACGATAACAACACTTAAACTCCACCTCCCGTCGTCCCTTGCGCACTGACGTCAGCCGAGAGCAGCATGTGCTCCGCCGCTCCGCTCCAACTATGGCTCAGTGCGGCTCAGGCTCTCCAGAGGAGCGCACTGTGTCAGAGGCAGAGCTCCAGCAGAGACTCATCACTGACCGGGACCAGGAGGGAGGAACCAGCTCCTGCTATCGATTATTGGAAATAACCACACTGATCGATCTGCTTGATTTGCCAGAGCGCCTTTTATTTTGGATTCTTTGGACGCGTAAAGAGGATTAAAAGCTGCAGCTCTGACACACGTGGAGGAGTTATTATTATTATTATCACTATTATTAATATTGTTCAAACTTGATGATGGCGACAGCTGCTGGATTCGAGCCTCCAGATGTGAATCATCCTGTGGGATATAAGGAAACACTGTGGTGCCCATTACTGCTGTCGTCCTGCTGGACAAGACGGACAGACCAGTCTCTTGGGATACTTCACCCGTGTGGCCGGTGTCACAGATGGCCTATAACATGACGTGATTATTTT